>JAXQGN010000114.1:0-65811 GCA_037039805.1 Irpex sp. M6601 | reverse complement strand
AGCGACCCCGGGCACCGATAGGGCAGGGTACCCAGGAGAGGTCAATATCCCCGATCTACATCTAGCCCCCCTCTTGGAGCTTGAATATATGAAATAAATGAGCCAAATGTCTGTGCGGCTTCGCGGGAAGAAAACGTCATTCAGCCGGAAATTACACCGCGGAGACCGGAATTTTTCTCTTGGTGCATCAATGCGCGAAGTCAGGTTCGAGAGCGACCCTCACTTCACGGTAGCACTCTAGATCTTAGCTGGGGGGGCGTGGAGGAGCCCTAGTTCCTGAGTATTGAAGTCTAGGTCGCGCCGTGCAGGGCGACAAAGTTTTAGTGTTGAAAACTTCGGCGTCGCAGAAAAGCGAGATAAATTCCGTTGATTTATTCTGATCCAGGTATATTCCGAGAAATACACAGAAAACACTGAGCCGAAGCACAGCCTCGACACAGACAAATGCTAGCAACCGTCCGAGGCCTCTAAAACTTGTAATGATTGCAATGAGAAGACGAAAATGAGCGAATGCAGGTGAAGCGAATGATTAACGCCAGTATAGTACAGCGAGCACAAAAGGTTGGTTTTCAATGCCACTAGAGTATTCCAAGTATATCCCAAACAACGTCCAATACAGCATCCAAGAAATTTCCGAAAGGTGAGAGAGGACTTGCAATTAGTGCACAGTGCCAATATCGTCGTCGCTATTGGTAGTGCTCGTCTTCTTTGTATGATACACTTCGTCGCCGTATGTGTCGCCGTGAGCTTCAACATCTTTCGTTATGCTGATGCTGATGGGCATGGGGCGCATAGGGATAGAGCCGATAGTCGCCACCTGAGCTTCACGATCAAGCTGTGAGGGGCCTCCGCTCCTGCTATGGTGATGACTGGACTGAATGACCTCGGACTGGTGAAGGGCGATTCGGACGGTGATGGCGTTGAAGGTAATACCCTATGAGAGGAAGAATATTTTAGGCTCGACGCCCATTGCGAATAACTGTTCGGACTTACCACTAGTGGTGTGATAAGCTCAAGAAGCATATACTGCGCGTTGTAGTTGGCGCTATACAACGAGAGAAGGATGACCTCTGCAATGAACTGGATAGACGCAGACTCGATGAGGATTCGCAGGATCGGCATAAGGTTGCTCTCCTGGTTAGTTCGGTACGTAGCGGAGCGTTTGTCGGTCTGCCAGATACGGTACGCCATAAGGCCGGTGGTCAAACCGGACTGGACAACTGAGATGGCGTAGAATGTCCGGATCCACTGAGTAAGACGCGGGTCGAACACGGTCGAGTTCGGGTCCTCAGAAGGATACAGACCGCAGACGGAGTATCCGGAGACTGCCGGACAGCGATTAGACAGAATGAATGCACAGGAATGTGAACCGAATACGCACCCAGAGACACCACGAGCAAGCAGCAGGGCACAACTACAGGACGCCAGTCACGGCCCCAAACAACCCAAGTACGGTACACCTAGCAATGCTCGTCAATATGTAGAAGGAACGGAGCTCAAGAGCGTACGTACAGCTACAGCGTCTCCAAGGATTTCTTGTGTGGCATAGATAGTGTCCTTGAAGACGTGGTCCCAAGGCGCGAGTGCACCTATGTGTGCAACCGGTCCTCCAGGGTCGTTGCGGTGAACAACGTACGCATCGATCATGCGGAAACAGTTCATAGCTGAACACAACGATCAGCGGATGAACCGTCTATGCATTGCGCGGAACTACGTACCAACGTGTATGGAGGCCAATAAGAACATCAGACAACTAAGGCCAAACATGACCTACACCGCGATGTCAGCTGGGCACTTGATACTCAGCAGATATGCTCGCTCACCTTGCTGTGTCCATCTTGATTCCTTCGAAGGGTCAGGTTGACATACACAGAGGCAGCGAAAATACAGATGAGGAATCCTGGAGCGTCACGCGAATAAATAAGATGCCGTGGACGCAACGAGGCAGGTTGCAATGACTAACCGTAGACCAAGGCCTGCAGGATGACGTTCTTCAGCTTCGAAGAAGACGCACACAAATGACGAACCACGCACCTCGAGCCAAAGTGAAACAAGGAATGTAATGTCGAGCGGGACATCGTGTTTGGACATGTCGGGCAACTACACTGAGACGCGTTGCGCTACTACTATGTCGCCAATCAATATGTATTACGGGAGGCGGGAACTTAACGAAAAGACGTACCGCCGCCTGCGATGAAATAGGATTGACTACCGAGTCAGAGCTGCAAATTAGTCCACCGCCGCAGCTCGCTGCTGGAGGTTCTGAAATGGGAGAGGTGGGAACAGCTTGGGCTGGACTTGTTGGTCCCCTCGGGGTAATATACTAGAGGCGGCAAAAATTGCGAAATCCAGATGGTGGGTCCCTTGTGGCTCAAAAGAGGTTAGGGCTTCTTTGACTTAATTGGATGGAAAGGCTTACGATAATCCTACAAAGGCTCTCCTTAGATAAGTAACTCGGTCTAATCGGCGCTCTTCACAGACAGCTAGCTGCCATTGAAACGTCACTTCTCGCTGAGGTTCTCGTAGGAATTAGAACAGAACGAAAGTAAGCGAAGTCGCGATATCTGATGACACTCTATTGGAAGTGTGTACGCCGTACAGCACATACTTACGACGAGGGCGCGCTCAGGGCCATCGAGGGTTTCTCATCAGCGTTGCATTGCGACTCGCTGGGGCCATAGGTCTCGTGCACGTCAAGAACCCTGCTAAATTGTTCAGATAAAGCAGTAGAAATGTCTAAAGGAATAAAACCTCTGAGCTTGGCTCCATGGGGCGGGGGCGAGCGATATAGCTGCGACCTTGATGCTGATGAAGCACTTGGCCATAGAAGAGGCCACATGGATGCTTGGAGACGGCCCCAGAGCAACCCCAGAGACGAGGGGAGATTGCGCAAATGCGCATTACGACAATACCTAAGATACTGACTACTATTAGAGAATCCTTCTACGAGCATTACAGGCAGAGTGTCGGGCGAGAGTTGAGCATTACGGCCGTACGACCACCGACGAGGCGGCTTGCAGCTCACTGGTTTGCCATGGCGGAATTGTAGCGGCGTGTGTCCAAAACGGAAATAGTACGCGTAGCAACCGACATTGATGGAGTGATGGATTTCCAATCTCAGATGCGCCAAAAGCCGAGTCCGTGAGAATTTTCCCAATCCGGCAGCGCAAGCCGCCACGTCCAGCGCATCGCCGCAATTGGGGCTGCTCTTCCAGGGTGCGTCCGCCCGCGATGAGAGATGCAAGGCAAGTGCCTTGGATTTCCACATCATACTACTGCTGACACGCCCACATGTTTATCATAGGAGATTAAACATGTGTCGCTGCGCTGATAGCAGTGTCAATAAACTTCATCGGTCGTTCAGTCATGGTATTGTTACGAACCGAACCGCAGGTGATCGAAGTGCAACTCCTTGAAATCGCCTCTGGTTTCCGGGAGCGCGTCCGGTACCGCATCGTCACGGGCCAATCCGTACTCTCTCGTCACTCTCTCGCGGTCGCATCTCCATGCCAGATGATAAATGTTTGCGCCCAGCCACCTCCCCATCGTGTTCTCCAGGGCCCGCACGAACCTTCCAGCCGCCTACCGCGCGACCCGATGGATACACCGCGCCACGCGATACAGACACTTCAGCATTGTTCCATCTGGACGTCCAGGTGCGAATTGTTTGTTTGTTTTTAATTCGGATTGTTTGTTATTCCACCCGAATTCAGAGCAACAACTCCTGAGCTACTCTTACGGTGTGGCCAGAACCTTCGTCTCTGAAACACAATTATTTCGCGGGGCCGTTCTCCATCCAAGATTTGCGCGGTACGAGACACAACTTGCAGCAGCTCCCGGCCATAGCAGCCATAGCACCACATAGCGTGTAGCGTCCGCCCGACAAGGTGCAATGTGATATTCCGGAAGGGCTAGTTCAGGCGCAACAACCAGAGAATCTCAATGTTTTGACTTCCATCTTATTGTCCGTTTTCATACCAGTGACTCCCAATTGTCCGTTCAGCCGAGGCGATCTCAGCGTTCCGTCATCCTCCTCCTCTGACAATAGAGCATTGATCGGCTTCTTGCGACAGTCTCACTCATATACGCGGTTCACAACACTTGTGCAATCATGAGTCCGCAAAAACCGGCCACGTTTGCGTACAAAATTCGGACCTACCAATGAGCTAAGTGTCCGAATACGGTTTCAGATTACCTCGACCGATCAGGACATCATAGCCTTGCGCTCTTCACATGTCTTCCGGTGCATGTCCCTATTTCACAAACGGATAATATGGCTGGGCACGATCATAGATCTTCCCAAGGAGCCTGTCCGCCGCCTAAGGCACGGTTACTTGAGATCTGCCCAACTTCTTACCTGTCAGTATAAAAAGGCAAGTCGTGGTTCTCTTTTCCTCACGACCTCCCCCTCCCTTTCCTTCTTCCGTTCCCGTACTTTATCTTTCACCATGAGCGTCGTAAGCAACGCTACTTTGTATTTTCGACCCGCTGTACGTGACACGTCCTGTCTGGCATACCACGCGTTTACTAACGGGTTTACCACAGAACCTCGATGCGAACTTGACCTGGGTTGTCATCGCGGCCGCAGCTCTTTACTTCGTTCTACCTTTGTTCATCCGGAAGAATATCGTCGACAAGGACGGTCACTCCATCCCTCCTGGTCCCTTGATGCGCCTTCCTTATCTGCCTGACTACCCTGAGCGCACCCTTCACGGATGGGCACAGAAGTTCGGTCCGCTTTACTCTTTCTTCTTGGGGAATCAGTTATACGTCGTCGTCTCCGACGCGAACATTGCTCGCGAGCTCCTCGTCAACAACGGTGCCATCTTTTCTAGCCGCAAGCAATACTTTGTCAAAAACCAGACCATCCTGAAGGGACGCGCCATTACCGCCTCCCCCTACGGTGAAACTTGGTATGTCTTTTCAATTATTTATGGGTGCGAACAGTGATACTCATGAAACAACAGGAGGAACCATCGTAAGATCGCTGCTCAGCTCTTGACCCAGAAGGCCATTGCGGGATACAACCATACTCTGGACTATGAGTGTCGTATCATGCTGCGCTCCTTGTATAAGGAATCTCAGAACGGTGCTGCTCCAATAAACCCGGCTCATTACACTGGTCGCTACACGCTCAAGTAAGTAACCATTCGCGTCTTCTAGACAAACCTTATACCCACAATTCCGCAGCAACATGCTCACTCTGTCGTTCGCCATGCGCACTGACTCGACTTCCGACCCACTTATCAAGCGAATTCTCTCCATGGCTATGGAGTTCAACGACTTGACCGGTAAGCTAGTCTGTTTCTCATTCAGAAGTCTCCCAGCTGACCGTTCACAGGCCCGCTCTCGAATCTAGTCGACTTCATCGAACCTCTCCAGTGGATTCCCACCAAGACACATGCTCGTGCTGCCAAGCTTCACGACGATTTCCTTGAGGTTTATGGCGGTATGGTTCTGTCGGTTAAGCAGCGTATGGAGTCCGGGGAGAACGTCCCTCATTGCCTGGCTAAGGTGCTTATCGAGGGCCAGCAACAGGAAAAGCTCGATTGGGAAGATGTCTGTATGCTCTCTGCGGCGTTCGCTCTTGGTGGCGTTCATTCGGTACGTATTGCCTTACACGCGCTCTTCGTCCGCCGCGCAGTTTGATTGACACAGACGTGCATAATAATTAGACTTCGGGCATCATTCAGTGGTTCCTCGCTCTCATTGGCAAACACCCCGATATCCAAGCGCGTGCTCACCATGAGCTCGACCTCATTGTCGGTAGAGAGCGCTTGCCGGAAGCCGAGGACGAAAAGAGCATGCCTTACATCCGTGCGATTATCAAGGAGGTCCTTCGCGTTCACGCTCCGTTCTGGAACGCGACGCCGCACAGCTCCACTGAAGACTTCGTGTATAACGGCATGTTCATTCCCAAGGGCGCTGCGTTGATCTTGAACTGCTTCACCCTGCATCACAACGAGCAGCGCTACGAGGACCCGTAAGTACTTGCGCAATGTATCAACGGTGATGAACAATTGACTTAGACTTGCTCACAGGCATACTTTCAATCCCGATCGCTACCTCGGTGATGATCTTAGCTCTGCGGAGTCCGCCCACCAAGCCAACGCAATGGAGCGCGACCACTGGAGTTTCGGTGCTGGGTAAGTCCACGGTTTTTCCTTCATCTATTCTCACGGTATCTAATGCCCAATTCAGTCGACGTATCTGCCCAGGCATTAATGTCGCCGAACGTATCCTGTTCCTCGCGATCTCCCGGCTCCTTTGGGCATTCACCATCCATGAGCTTCCTACTGAGCCCATCTCGCTCGAGGAATACGAGGGCACTTCCGGTCGTACTCCTAAACCATTCAGGATTCACCTCGTCCCACGTCACGATCGTGTGCACGCTTCCATGGAGGCCGAGCAGGAAATCTCCAAATGTGTTGCATAAATTGGCTTGGTCCGGGCATCGTGCCGCTCGCTCTTTTGTTCTCTCGCTCCTCTCCCATACGTTATTGTATCATTGACTCACCATCTGACTCTGCGCACACATTCGCTTTTCATTTGTAGCCCAAATTTGATTCATCCCTCACTCATCTCCATCTAGAAACTATCTTATTGATGTTTAGCGGCAGGCCAAGGTCCTGTTTGTTGGGGGCAATCACCCTTTCGTTCTAGATTACCCTCACTTCTATTTCGTCTACTATAAACCCACACCATTCGTTTACCGTACTAGCGTTTTTCGACCGTCCTTACCCGGACTTTGGGCTTGCATGTTCGTACTTACAATCTTCTTATCCTCGTATTCTTAGATTCGATTGTAGCTCTCTCTCCTGGGTCCACGGTCGTTAACGTACTCACTCGTAGTGGTCTATATGCAATATGATTCAGTCGCAGTTATGCGCTACACCCGACTTCGAGTGACAGATTCGTTGAATACAAAAAGGCGTCCGCTATTGTCTCCGTTATTGCCTTTTTGCGATGGCTCTCCAAGTGATCGAGGAGTCCTTCAGATCGGGACAAAAGCTAATGAAGTACTTTGATAGTGCGGTCACGACCAAGATATGTTTTCGCCACTGAGCCGCGTCAATTGCAAGGTTAGCGTTGGACTAGCACAAGAGTATTATTAAGGCATGAGGCTCGGTAGAACGTCATACACAACAACAGCCCAGTTCTCTGCTTTTGTTCCCTTACGCACGAGGATCGATAGCTTGAGTTTAACAACAATACTGTGGACAACCGTCATCCAGACTCAGACGTGCCCGATTGAGGCCCGAATCGCATGGTGTCTTCGTTGAAAGCGTGTGAGGCGAGATATGTTGCGATGCAGGTGTAACGTTGGAGTAATAGCGGCCGAGATGACTACGCCGTTATTGGTGAAACCAAGCCTCTTCGATGCAGGTCAAAAATCAATCGGGCGCGATCAGTATGCGCCATAGTACCCACTTTTGGAGATACATACGGGTTTCCTGCTTTACTCGATTGATATAATAAAGATGGAGATACTGGTAAAAGCGGGGTGAAAGTTTGGAAAAGGTTTAGTCGGGGATCTGTCGACGGTAGACGGGACGATGCCCCTTAACGAGAGTCGGTATTTTGAGGCGAATGCCAATATTCAGGCCGTCAACTTCACATTGCGATACAGAGGCACGCGTGGCATGCTGTGGCCCCGTTCAAGTTTGTGCGACAACTCCTAGTCACGACTAGTGTAGCCTGGGAGTACTGCGCAGAAGGTTCGTCCAGAACCTGAGAATTGGCCCCTTCGGTGTAAGAATTGACTACACCGCGGTTGCTGCTCAAATGGGATCACGAGAGCCTTATATACGGGTACTGCTTAGCGTGACAAATAGTCTCCGGTAGCATACGGCGTGTGATCCAAGTGCTCTACAATGAGTGGGATTAGCACGTACGACGATGCCCGACCCATAAAGTCACCATACAGCGGATATACGTACGAGATCGCGACAAGGTCTTCTGAGGACAGAAAGCGACCGGCGTGTGCAGTTCTACCGGGCCGCCTAGAGCTTTGCCGCACTCGTGGATCGCTAGAACTATACCCAAGGAAATTCCAGCTCGATGTGGTATGAGCTCCCTGTGCCATCCCACGAAAAGAGAGTTCACCAGCGTGAGGACCGTAAGATATGCGTAGGTAACGTGCGGTCAAGAAGACTGGAAGCGGCGGATACTGTCTCGTCCTTAATGAATTCTCGTCACAAGGCCGAGGTCAGGTCCATTGTGAGGTTCGGCGAAGGTCATCCCGCGACTGCCTCAATTTCAAAGCTAACGGGCAGTATGACGGTAGCCCGAATGTGGAGGAGTTCCTGTGTGTGTGCGAACCATGGTAATTGAGCGCGAACTTCTATTCAAAATCAATAGGCGATGAAACATACTTGCGAAGTAACTGCGGATTTGCAGAATGCGGAAACACGAGGGGTCAATTACTGTTCTTCGTAAAATCCATGGATGGATGAGACGAACCAGCCCCACGATCGTCTCATTACTCGCGAATGTTTAAAGCATACAGAGGCCTTCTAGTGCAAACGTCCGTAGCCTTCGCATATTTCCCGGAAAGAATGGAGCCCTCTTTAGGGACCGCAGCGAAAAATCTAAATCTTATTGAATTGAGCACGCTAAATGGTGAATAAAGGTGTGTGCAGTTACACTTGATTACAAGCCCAAAGCGCAGCAAGAAAACACAGGAGATCGCACTTCACATGCATGACAGTAATACGATGAGCATTTGAATGAATGACTCACATTATAGCAGCCATATTGTTGTCACAGAGTCCGAGATCGCTTTCAGGGGTAATACTGAAACCGCCGAAGACAGAGCCTGGAGTCGCAATACGAACGACTTTGCTTCCCTGCCCGGGCATGTCTTCACCGTTACGCAGATCGCGAAGAGACTACTCGTAAATTATTAGCCAAGATTTGCCCTGGCTATATTGGGACTCGCATGAACATGACTGCCACGCAGTTGATCTTGGTGAGTTCCAGGAATCGAATATGATGGATAGCACTGACGTATCGAGCAGTGGCCTTCACAGACAATGCTACGTCCGAACCGTAAGGACGCGACGGCTTCGGAAGAAAACCTAAAATACCTGACATATTGTGGAAACAGCGCACCCTAGTGCACCCATCACAAGAGCTTCGTTCGGGAAGAGAAATTGAACCTATGTTTAGGAGGACTGGGCAGTTGCGACGTGTCATGCCAGCATTTCGTGAGAGTGTATGTCAGCCAGAGACTTCAGTGATCCTGGACAAAGTCGGGAATCTGCGGTGTTCGTCCGTCTAGTTTCCGCATAAAGCCAGAGCGAGGCGCGTACCTGTCAGGAAATGGGCCTGACACAAGCATAAGTCCGGCGTTGTCAGTGGGGGTGCTGTAAGCGGTCCTAGAAGATCAACGTACAGCAAAGATGGCCACAGCCGTGTGTAACAGCTGTCGCCGGCTCGGTTCACTTGCGCTGCGTTGGAAGTGGACACATGGACGGGGTGTTCTTTTTGGCCGCGCAAACGCTGCACGAGAGTTCGATGAATATCTGGCCGCCTGATATCAATATGAAGAACCACTCACCCAACATTCACCACACAGAAGACGTTCACGGTGGTGCCTGTGCAATGTCACTTGCCTCATCATGAATAGCAAAAGATCGGTGGTCACCGAGAGTTTTGTTGCGGTGCTTGGTAGTAGAGCCATGATTGGCATCTGTTCCGTTTTAGCTAACAGCGAACACGTCCCGTCGATATGCCGTTGACACCTCCGTTAACAGTGCACCACCGCCACTCGATGCACGCAAAAGATTTTCAGCTCACTCGCTTCCATTCTTGGTCTTGATCATTGGGAAGTCCTGAGGCGAAGTACGTATCTATCGGACGGGGCAGGATGAATTGACCAATATGTCCGAATCCTGGAATGGACAGCAAATTCCGCTGTCTGAAGCAGTCAATTTCATATGGAGACACTCCTGACAAGAGCCTGAAAGATGAAAAAAGCAAGTAAGTAGATGAGTACGTGAGAAGCAAGCCCAGTACCAGGAAATACGAACTCAGTTAATTTACCAGGCACACGGCCATACGAGTCTTTCGAATTGGCCCGGCCACCCTATTGGCAACAGTGAAATCTAGGACGGCTACTAAGTCGATTTTGAGCTGGAAGTCGAATATTGTGCAACTTCATTCCCCAAGGCCTGCGAACGATGTTGATGGCCGCTGTGGAAGAAGACACAACTTATGGGCGTCAAAAGAGGCTCTGCTCTGCTCTTTGCCGCCACCTTCAATTCATTGACCAACTTGAAGGACCGGTTAACTGAAGTTCAGAACCAACCACCGTCGAGCACATGTCTCTTCGTCCGCTCATTGCTATATGCGGGACGACAGGCGTTGGCAAGTCTAAACTTGCCATTGAGCTTGCTCTGGCCTTGAATCAGCACCAGTCGCGTTCAGGACAGTCCTCATTCGGAGGGTATACGGGTGCACGGATTATCAATGCGGACGCAATGCAAGTATACTCAGGCATGGACATAATCACAAACAAAGTGCCGTATGAAGAACAATGCGGGGTGGAGCACCTCCTTATGGGGTTCAAGAAGCCAGGAGAGCAGTATGTAGTAGGACAGTGGGTGAAGGATGCAATGCATCTGGTAGGTGAATCGCAGTTATTACGTTTACTATTGAAGGCAAGATATTGAACGGTCGACATCGCAGATCAACGAGACGCACCGGCGTAATCAGATACCTATCGTTGTCGGCGGAACGTCTTACTGGATACAGCATCTTGTGTTTCCTGGCCGACTGGGGGTGTTCGACGAAACAACGTCCGAAGTGCCAGTTGTCCCACCCATCAGCACCGAGTTGTCCGAAAGACTTACACTTGCACTGTCCGATCTCCCCTCAGATTTGCGAGTCCTGTATGATGATCTCCCGGACCAGCCTCCCATAGCAGCGACCGACCCTGACGCTGCTTCTACCCTCCACCGCCTTCTGATCCTGCTAGATCCTGTTGTCGCACAACGGTGGCATTGGAAGGACACTAGGAAGGTTTTGCGTAGCCTCAAAATCATCAAAGAGAGCGGAAGGCTTTGCAGCGAAATTATACAAGAGCAATCAGCGACGGACCCTCCACCTCGGTATGTTCTGAGACGGAGATAGCTGGTTGAAATGAAGCATCCTGACATGCGATTAGGTATCATACCCTGTTCTTCTGGCTTTATGCGAAACCCGAAAAATTAGACCCTCGGCTCGATGCTCGTGTCGATGTTATGCTCGAGGTATGGCCCAGCCTAAACTTACCCGTGTATCTACTTATCTCGGTCGTCAGCAGGGCCTACTACATGAAGTTGACGAGCTGATACGTGAAGCGACTGCTGCGAAAGAAGCGGATGAATCAGGGGTCAATAGGTCCTTTGAGAGCTACGTTGGCGCACCTACGGATTACACCTTGGGTATCTACCAGTCAATAGGTGAGCTGACATTGTTTTCCGTAGTCATTGCTAAAATCATTGACCTCACGTTGACCCAGGCTACAGAGAATTCTCTTCCTATCTCCTGGAGCGCCACACCATTGCTCAAGCAGAGGGAGACAAGTTGTTTTCCGCGGCCGTTGAGCGCATGAAGCTTTCGACCCGTCAGTATGCACGAAAGCAAGTCAAGTGGATAAGAAACAAACTTCTCCCGGCTGTGCGCACCGCCAATGCAAGCAACGGTGAAGGTTCTAGTCCTGTTGTTCCAACGTATCTACTGGACGCGTCAGGTGGGCTGAGATCATATCACTTATTGACGTGAGAGTCACTCACGTCATATGCAGAGATAGGTGAAAAGTGGTCTTTGGAAGTGCAAGGTCCCGCACTGAAGGTTATAGAAGGTATATTGCGTTTTATGGCGTATTCTCTCACGACTGACTCGTATGCACCGTCGTCACCGTTTCAGCATTTCTCCAAGGCTCCGACCTACCTGCTCCCGGTACGCTATCGAGCACAGCGAAAGAGATGCTCGATATTGCTGAGAAGCCGACGAAGTAAGTTCACGCGGTCGTTTATCTCTTCTTTCTAATCTCCCCTATCTTAAGCCCAGGAGCCGTGCTCGAAGCTCGACGGCGGATAGTTTGTCAGACATGCACAATTGACGAGACGAAGCCTGTCATGATCGAACAAGGCAAGGAGTGGGATGCACATGCTCGTACGAAGCGACATCGTACAGCAGCTGCGCGAGCAAAGAGGGCACTTTAATGGTCGTCGGGGCGGATGATCAGCCTAGGTGTGTCTCTCCTACATTTGTAAGCTCTCGAAGGGCGAGGTAGATTTTCACTGCAATCATATGGTGTCGAGAGTAGACGTTTGCTCTAGTTGTGCAAGTTGAGGCACCCAGCCTCAGTATCATTGAGAACTACAACATACTTCTCCGCTGTCAACATTACTAATACTCCGTGGGACAGGCTGCAAGCTGGTTGAGTTCGGAGTGAGCCACCGAGGCTAACCAGCGCCAGAAAGGCGCTTGTCGCTGTATGTGAGAATAGGCGCTGAAAGAGGCAGAGAGGTGAGAGCTGTGCTTACTGTTTGCGCTTACACAAGAGCTGATTATGTGAGCAGTTATGGGATAATGTGTCATAGCTTATACCACGTTGCTTAACAAGTTGTATCTGCAACTGTCGATCATTGCTGCAGTATAAAGTGTGCCAAATGCCTCACTCGAAACTACCGCAATACACCCCCTCTCACCCTACACGCCCTCAGTCATGGCTGAAAAGTACGACTCCTCCAAGAAGAACGTGGTTATCGTTGGTGGCGGCTCTGCAGGGTTGGCCGCCGCTAAGCAGCTCGCTGCGAAGCTAGCCTCTCAATACAACATCGTGCTCGTCACCCAGGAGCCTTATTACGTGCACAAGATCTCGCTCATCCGCTTGGTGGTTGCAGACATCGACGATCTCCTGAATCAGTCCCTTATCCCCTACGACAAGCTCGCCGGTGTCACACACAAAGTTGGCACCGTTACCTCTATCGAGGAAACTGCACCAGGACAAGGCGGGAATGTGGTATTTGCTGATGGTGATCGTTTGCCCTATGCTGCTCTCATCCTTGCGACTGGTGTCTCCTGGCCGGGTCCTCTGAACGTTGGCATCACCGACGAGGAAATCCGTCAGAATGTAAACGCATGGCGTTCCAAATTCGCGAAGGCAAAGCACGTTGTCATCGTTGGCGGTGGCGCCGTTGGTATCGGTGCGTCGCCATGATTATACTCATTCTATATCCCGTGCTGATGACCAACTGTCTCCAGAGACCGCCGGAGAGATCAAAGATGTGTACCCGAATACCGAGGTTACCCTCGTCCACTCAGATTCCCAACTTCTCAGTGGTATCTATCCCGACAAGTTCCGCCGTCTCATCGAGCAGAAGGTTCGCTCCCGCGACATCAATCTGGTCTTCGAAGACTATATCGACGAGTTCCCCGAGCCTGGTCAAACCGTGGACATAACCACTCGCAGAGGGAAAACCATCAAGGGGGCTGACCTCGTCGTAAGTTCTTCGTCTTGTATGTTGGATTTGGGACAACGTCTCTGACACCGCGCGTCCTCAGGTCCAAGCATTCGGTTCACGACCACACACGGCTTTCATTGAATCACTCGGATCCGGTGTTCTCACGGAATCCGGTTATGTGAAGATCAAGCCAACGTTCGAGTTGCTTCACCATCAAGGCATCTTCGCCATCGGCGATATCATCGACTGGCCTGAGGCAAAGCAGGCGGCCAAGGCAGCCAAGCATCCCGCTACTGCTGTTCCGAACCTCATCAGCTTCCTCTCGGGTCAGCCGCAGACACTGAAATATGCTGGTCAACCAGAGCTCATTGTCATCCCTGTCGGAAAGGTCAGTAGATGTAACACATATCGGAAAGACATGATTGTTGACTCAGATCTTTGATTGTGTTCGCAGAAATATGGTGCAGGCTATTTCAATCTCCTCTGGGGTATCACTATCGGAAGCTTCCTTACAAGCTTATTGAAGGGCAAGACCCTGTTTGTGTCTACTGCTCGCAAAGAGCTGGGTTTCCAGTGATTTTCTAATCACCGATGTGTCTTATTTTTCCTTCATTCTGGGCTTTCGGGGGATAGGTTGTCTCTCGTCTCTTCACTCCTCTTTTCGTGTATTATTCTCTACCCTAATGATTTTTCCTACTGCATCTACTATCAGTTGGTTTATTGTATCGATCCGCATAAACAAGAGTTTGATGACACGAAACGTGACTCTGTCGAGGGCGCAAAGTTCTGTGAGACGGTTGAATGTTCGAATCGTACTAGTCTGAAGGGGTATGAACGCTGTTTACCAACGGCGATTGTTCACAGGTAGCAGGGCAACAGACGGCGAGAATCCGATAGAACCCACGAGAAAAAGTTCAGATTTATATTTGTATGCTACGCTAACCACATCGTTAGGGGAACAGAGCGTACTACATGCAGTAAGTTACAACATTGTGAAACAATTACAGTAATTCGACTACTTCTAAACGTACAATGGTCAAAGGGGAAGGTGTGAGAAGGCGTAAGCTGTAGGGCGCAGCTATTCCTGGCCAAGGGGAATTAGGAGAGAGAACCCTCAAGATAAAGACAACAGGCAGCACAATCAGCATCCCAATATTTCTCCGTGTATGGATGAGGGTATCGAAACAACCAGGTGGAACGGTAGGATTACGCTTGGAAGGAGAAGGTATCGGAATTTCTTGGGTCCACACGAGAGCATCCATTATTCTAGTCGTGATACATTGTCCTGACCACGTGAGAACGGTCGTCTACTTCGGCTTCTGAAGAGCAGCCATGATGGCCTCAACACCACGAAGGCCAAGCGAACCAGCAGGGTAGCAGATGAACAACTACGGACAATCAGTCAGCCATCATCCCCAGCAACGAACAGACAGGACGACTTACGGGATCCTGCTCGATACCAAACTTCCCTCGGAAGTCTCCCTTGGTGCCGAGATGGAACGTAGACGACAAGCCGTTGTACGTCTTCTCAAGGAACTTGAACCTGAAGCCGCCCACATTGTAGCCAGCTTGTACTCGTGCTGCGGCACCTGCTCCAAAGGTGGCTGTGTGCACACCTGCGTCGCCGAGCTTCTTGATCACCCAGGCGAGGATGTACTCGATCGCGCCAAGGGGAGCACCAGGGAACTCGAGAGCCCACTTGATTTGAAAGCCGTGGATGGGGGCGAGCTGAGCAAGAACGACCAGGGCACAAATCTAGATATCCAGCATCAGCATTACCATCATGAAGGTCGAGCAAGCGTCACAAATTACCTGGCCATCCTTGTCGGTAGCATAGAAGTACTTCCTGTGCTGCATATCGTCGAACGGCCTGACACCAGTCAAATGCACCTGTGTTCCCTTCCTGTTATCCGACCAATCCTTGCACCGCGCCTCGATCCTCTTCTTCAGTTCATCGTCGGGCTCTCCGTTCACCTCGTGCAGCTTAACGCCATCTCTCTCCGCCCTGTGCACCTTCCTGCGGACCGTCTTGTCATCGTGCGCTGGGTCGACCTCTATCGGCTTGATGCGTTCCTCAGCAACGGCAATGACAGCACTCCAGCCAAGCTCCTCGCACAGATACTTCTCAGTGTTCTTGTCTACGCAGCACCATACCGGTCGCAGATTGACGTTGGGCTGTCCAAGGAAGGCGAGGTACGACTTGATGACACGTGGGATCTGGCTCTGCTCGCAGAGCGGGTTCCCGAAGGTCACTGCAAAGTGTCCTTGCTGCATATACCCAACGGCGGCCCCTGTAGCCTGGTCTCGCCACACTGTCCAAGCGGGGTCGACCCAAGACGTATTCGTTGCGTCACCATACTTCGCGATCAGCTGCAGCAATATAACTTTATATCAGTACCTCGAACTCTCGAGAAATCGCAACGTATATATATATAGGAAGACGTACATTCTCGAGCGGGGGCAGCTCGCCCTTGCCCTTCCCAGCCTCAAAAGTCTTGCTCTCTGGTCCTGACAATATCATAGCCTGCGCCGCCCTCATCAACGCCTCTGCTGAGTCCTCTCCTCTCGTGGGGAAGCTCCTGGGGTCTCTTGGGAACAAGCTCGCCCATCTGACGTCCCCGAGCTTGAGGAATAACATCACAACACGCTCGAGGCCGATACCGCCTCCACCATGCGGCGGGCATCCCCACTGGAAGCCGTTGATGTAGTCCATCATCGTCTCGGGGTCGACCTTGGCCACCTTCATGCGCTCGAGAAGCATTGGTGCGTGGTGGATACGTTGACCTCCGGAGAGGATCTCCTCGCCACGCAGGAAGATATCGAAGGAGTTCGAGAATTTCTTGATGAAAGGTTAGTCAATTCATAAAATGCCCTGAAAATTACTGCAATACGTACAGGGTTCTCGGGATCCGGCATAGTATAGAACGGTCTCACTTCCGCCGGGAATCCGTCCAAGATATAATAATCCGCACCGTACTTCGCCTTGATGAGTTCTCCCAGTTTTCTCTCCGCAGGGGTACTCAGATCCTCATCGTCGTGCAACTCGCGCACCTGGCCTTCTTCGTCTTCCTCCTTGAATCCCGCTTCCTTCAACATACGAATACCATCCTGATATCTAACAACAGGAGTCTCGTCTAGGACGACAAGATCATCGTGGGGAAAGACGGATTTGACGGTGGTGATCTGTCAAGATGTATTGCGCTGAGCGTCGGTGGTCGCCCCAACAGACAGTAGATCCTACCTCTCTGGCGTACTGCTTCTGTAGGCCTTTGAAGATGGCTTTCAAAGTCTCGTCGATGACGTGCATGACCTCATGATAGTCCTCCTCAAAGGCCATCTCGAGATCCATACCCGTGAACTCGGTCAGATGACGATGCGTATTCGAGTTCTCCGCACGAAATACTGTTCATACACTTGTTAGCAAGTCTTGCGTCGTACGCTATCAAACGGCGGAACTCACCGGGTCCAATCTCGTACACTCTCTCCATATCCGCAGCAATACACATCTGCTTTGCCAGCTGCGGACTCTGAGCGAGGAACGCTGGTCGTCTGAAGTAATCCACTTTGAATACAGCGGCGCCGGACTCGGTACCACCGCCCTGGAACTTGGAGCTTTGGATCTCCGTGAAACCCTTTGCATTGAGTGTATTACGGAAGATATCGCAGACACCAGCATGGATACGGAAGATTGCCTGAGACGCAGGACTCTATTTAAAGCAGAGTTAGTATGGTGGTCCGCATGTATGAATGCGTTGTGAGACGTACACGCAGGTCTAGGACACGGTTCGCGAAACGCGTCTTCTCACCAACGCGATGATTCGATTTCTCTTGAATATCATGAGAACGGGACACGTCGTCGACTTGGAAAGGGAGGTTCGTGGTGGGATACGCGACGACATGGATCTACATCGTCCGGTGAGATCGCGCGCATATACTCAAGATGAGATGATCACTTACCATTCCGATCTTGACTTCCTTCTCTCGAACACTCGCGCTCTTGACCTCAAATTGACCTTCCTCTTCCGGAGGATGCTGAAGTACGCCAACGACGCGCACGATAGCTTCTCGCGCGAGGCCCTCGCTCCAGCGTACCATATTCTCGGAGATCTGGAAGTCGGGGAAGCTCTCCCCGGGATGTGCGTCTCCGTTAGCTTCACCATTTGCTTCATTGTGCTTGCTCGTTGACTCTGTAAGAACGCCTTGGACTGTCTCCAGCCCTTGCCGGAACACTAAAAAGACGATTTTGCTGCCCAGTGGCCGGATGTGGTGTATTCTGGCACGGAACGCAACGACGGTCCCCACGTCCAATGTCGCGACTTTCTCAAGAGGAGTGAGCTTGGGTATCTTCTCGTGGCTGGGATGTGTCAAGGTATATGCGTTTGTCTGGCGTTTTCCTTGCTGGATCGGCAGGTCGCCGTAGTTGTGCCTCACCGGATCCTGCGGGACAAATGGAAATTAGCAGCTGAAATTCAGACGCATACAGTCGATGCGTGATGCCTATCGCGAGCTGTAATCTTTCGGCATCAATAGGTCCAACGCGGAGCCCTTGGGAGAAAGACGCGCCGCACTTTTCGGCATAGCGCACATTCGTACTCGCTCGCCGAAACAGCCCGGAGAGCCCGCGAGGATGTGCGGAGAGAGCGTCGGGATCGAGGGCGGGACAGACGCGCTTACCTTCTCCCAGGCTTCGTTGTGCCGTCTCCTCCGCTGTTCGGCCTCCTCCTCCTCCTTCTCCTCGCGTTCATTCTTCCTGATCTCGCGCTGCTCGGTAAAGGACAGCCCTCTGGAACGAGTTTGCGTGGCCGAGGATGGTAACGAAACCTGGTCTGGGTGGACGTCGGCGGCTCCGTTGGGTTGAATATGCTGCAGATCGTCGGAGGGACGGCTGTCCAGAGAGTGACCACGCGAGACACTGCGGGTCTTGCGCAAGTTGCTGATTATGCCACTGAACCTTGGCTTTCTAGACTTCTCGTCGCTGTGTGTCGAGCTTACCGGCGAGAGCACGGTGCCCTCCTCGACGGTGGTCGGACTAGCTGTCTGCGGTGGGTCGATGCCTTCGTGATGGGCGAGCGGGGGAGCTATCTTGGAGATAGCTTTCTTGACTGTCGATGGGATTGCCATCGTTGTGAATGACGACGACGGGACACTTGGGGGCGATGGGGATGGGGAGAAAGAGATTGAAGGAGAGGATTATGTAGTTTCCGAATTACATGTCTGCTAGTGAGCACATCAAGCGCTCATGATAGTGGAGAGTGCGGACGTCATGGCCATCATTCCCGGCCTCGTTGCTTACCCAATACAATATTACTTATCCCATCAACACGAGTTGTTACCCAGTAAGAAACTGCTTCTTGTTCTGTTTACTAGGTGGTTCTAGACTCATCCACACTGCACCACGCATGAATGGCAGCTTCGCAGATCGTCATTGCAGCATCATCCTACAGCGTCCGTTCGAGGAGTAGTTGTTTCGTAAAAGCTGACAAGATGTATAGACATTCACAGGGAAAACCCCGTTGCAAGAGAATACTATACTCGTGTACGTAGTAACAGACCTCTGCATTGACACAGTAGCAGCAGAACTTGCGTCGTGACTGACGATTATGCAGATCGCAGGTCGTGCTAACCCAAACACAAGTAAGCCTCCCACTTCATCTCATGTAGAGCAAGACAAATATTGATTCATACCTTTTCAAGGTCTTGGTCAGGTATATATGGCACTCTGTCGCTGTGCTCCTACCACCGTGATCGTGCTCTCGTCGTCAACAAGCACTCTCTCAGATGCTCTTCTCCTAGCCCGCTCCCATCGCTCTCTAATACCACTAAACTCTAGAAACCAGTCGACCACAAACGCCACCAGAACGGAAGCGAAGAAGCAGAGAAATCCGGCAAAGATCCATGTCATGACTGGCCATGATTTGGGCGTGTAGCTTGGACTGGGTGCCATGTTTACGGGTACACCTCGACCAGCGAGGAAGGTTGAATGGTCCCTCAAGGCACGGATTCTGATTGCAGGATGTCTCTTGACTGCGAAGACGGAATCGTTGAGTGGTGTTGTGGTAGAGGTGGATGTCTTTGGCCGTCGGATGGGTAATCTAGCCCACCTAGGAGCTGACTTCGATTGCGATCGTAACTGGACTGTGGCCGGTTTACACCAATTTCCAGACGAGGGACAGCAAAGCCCGGTTTCAGGTTGTGATTCCGACCATCTGACTTCTGGAGCCGATCGTAGTTTATGAGACGAGTTCAAGAAGAGAAGGTGAATCTACGTCGTATTCAGTTGTCGTCTCGTCCTTGCATACAGGTTGTATATCTTTCGACCACTCGCGTGTTTCTTCCTCTCTAGGGTATTTAACATACATCATGCCGCTGGGTATATGAATCATGAGTATCTAGAGCAAATCCGGATTGGAAGTCCATCTACTAAACCCGATACAATCACATCTTGTACATACAGAGTGTACGATGCGTACGAAACCTTCCGAGTCTTCTATGAAAGTCCTTATTTGTCCGATGAAAAATCCCTGCCCACGGTTCAAACGTTTCCAGGAGCCTACAGAGATAATGATATCAGCTTGAGCTTGTATAGCGTGGTCATGTCTTGCAAGTCACCAGTCGTACCCCAATGTCATGGCTATCTATAGAGTCTTCGGTCTGCGTCGACATATCATCGTTTGGCCCAGGAGGTACTCTGAGGCTTTGCTCTTGCAATTCAACCCCATCATCACAGCTAATCTGTCGATGGACTACCACCGTCTGATGCTGCGTGAAGCAGTAGCGATAACAGTCAGGAGTCAGCGTGATGATCAGACTGACGGTCCATCGTGTAGACGTACTAGTGCTCTCCTCATTTCTTCTAGCTCAAACCGGCCTTCAAAGTCAGGTCTGCCGTATTCTTCGTCGTCGGCACCGTATGTTGAAACATGGTCATGCTGAACCGGGTAGTATGGGCCCACTTGAGGGTAATAATCTTCCGCACCTCCTTCCTCAGTGTGTCGTGAAGGCGCAAAAATCATGCTACGAGTCGAAGTCGTATCGGACGACGTCAAATCTCCTGAATCTCCTTCCGATGACACCAGATCTTCCTTTGGAACCCATGTCCGCAACTTCAGGATAAAGCGGTACGTTGTGATTGGTGGTATTCTGCCAGTGTATTATACCGTATGAGGCATATAGATATCAGACTAAAAGAATTACGGTACTGACACCCGGAGTAGAGGGGTTGCTGAGTTCAGATAAGGGAAGGCGGGCTAAACATATGTTCCAGTCGTCATTTTTGTGGCACAGAAAAGACGATTTGGAGACTTACCAGGTTAGAAAGCAGCTCTAGAATGTTGAACACCAAAAAGATACTATGTTGGGCGTTTCAGGCTGAAACCTTTGTTAATGACCCTGTGCACAACCATCTTACATGAAATCTGAAGCACCTACAGTCCGCATTATCAGTAATGGACGAGTGAAGAGGATGATTCTGCACAAACCGTCTTTAACGAATATTGATGCAATGCCACAAGAGATACCACACCTTCGGGCAGTTAGGATCAATTCGCCACATTTATGCCATATAATGGCCATGACTACAACATCGGAAATTGCAGCGGCGGCGTAAGCACTTGACGCTACTAGAACCCGGTCAGTGATGCGTCAATGCTACAACTCAGGCTCCACTCCACACAGGTACGTACAGCTAAAAGTACCTGTGTGAGCCATGTAGTTTCGATCATGCGAACGAGGCCTGAGAACTCACCTGAGAGGAAGACTTTGGGACAGTGTTAAAGCAGTAGAGCAAGATTCAAGCCTGACGCCCTCTTCCCACATTAGCGCATTCGTTACAACGCTAAACTATGTGCGATCGGAAAGGTGCTCCATCAGCTGTAGTGTGTTTGAATGGTCATAAACCCACTATGTTTGCGCCAATGGACACACAATTTATCATCAGTAGCGTCGACGAGATCAAGCGATTGATCGTAAATGCATAAACTCGTAGAGCGAGTGTCCCTGAATCAACGAAATCAGCAAGCTCGGGATACATAATGACAGCGAACTTCACAGCATACCCGCAATAGATATATATATTATCAGGTCCAACGCCTGGAGGAGGTGCCTACTATGAAGGCCACAGCTTCCAGAGTACGTGTGATCTCTTCTCACATTATAGTTCAAGTTTAGATTAAACACACCTCTGTAGATAACGGTAAATGAGTATGGGTATGCGCATTGTACGAGGGTAAACTGAGCTTGCCTTGTGACCGATATTCAAGTATAGAAAGAGAGTGTGATAAGTAAGAGCAGGATAGCGCGTTGCCAAGTATAAGGTGGACGCTCTCGTCCACTCTTTGGACCAGATCAACTCGTATTCGCGAGAGAAGGTAACGCAATAGTCGAATAAATACAATGCTGTACCACGTATTCGTGAGCCTCTCAGCCTTCGACATCCTAACATGACGTTACTCACCGCTCGCAGAAAACCCAAGACAATTGCTGGCGATTCTAAAAACAATGATGCATTGATGAGTAGGTAGCTCACATAGTCTCAGCACTAGAAAGTCACATGAATTGTACTTCGGAAGACGAGGACATTGCTCTTGGAGAGTGAAGGGGACGGGAGGGGAGTAGTCCAGATATAGGACACGCGATCGTGCGCTTATAAGCTTCCTGCTGAGGAAGAAACGTCTAATACCTCGGCAGTGTCAAAAAGTAAGCTCTATTCAGATCAGTCCAAACCGTACACGCACAGAATTCATATAAGCCATGGGTAAGAGGAATAAGAAGCTATGGCCGTATTAGTGATCGGGGGACGATTTGTGTGTGAACGCGTAGTCCTGTTAGGATCAAAGACAGAGGTGGAAGCGCAGATGATATATTGTGAGGGTGGAAGTGTAGATGATATATTGAGAGGGCCCTGTGATATATACTCAGAAAGCTGTACCATACAACGTGGTAGGCGGCCATCTCATGATACATGCTATTGGCCGCCCGCATTGTAGTTTACAGCACTCCAGCAAAAGAACAGGAGTGGATGTGAAAGTTGGTTGTGGGATTTCATCGCTTGATGCTCGTCGTACTTGGAGTGCATAGATCATACGCGACGATAGCTCGAGGTCCTCTAGAAGAGTAAGAACGGAGAAATCGTGCTGTGCAGGGGCAAATTTGACAGGGCGCTGATACCAATTGTATTCGCGAGTATCTAGAAGGATCGTACCGCCATATGATAGCGCCCGGATATGTCAGATGCACAGGCTCTTGTAGATGGAATACAAGGATCAGAGGCAGGGGCCTGAATGCGGTATTGAGGATAGAGATTAGCTTATTAACCATGTACTAATAGCGGCTATGCTACTTGCCTCCCAAGATCGTGTACTTCGGTGACTGTCTGGTACGGTCGCGCGGGCACATATCTGAACTTGCGAGCTTCACCTCAAAGTGGGAGTGCCATACCTGTGAAACGAGGTTTGATTGAGGGTTACAAGCAAGCTATACTCACTGGAATTACTGAGCTGCATAATCAATTCAATGTGGGATGTTAAGATCAGGAGTTCGGTTGTGAAATGGAGGCACTTGACGGAACTGGAGAATGATGCATGATTATGAGATGTGCACGAGCTTTATAGCAACTCGGTGATCGTCCGAACCATGTGAGCATAAGAGAAACCTTACATCCCACCGAGACTGACCATGGGCAGCTCAACACGTCCTCTTATTCGAGCACACGACGCTTGAAGTGCTTGCGTCGATGGATATATGTTAGAATACCCGGTACCAATGTCCTATAGAGGCTGTGGGTTCCTATTGCTCCGCTCTGCTCATAATTATCAGCGATATTAACACTAGGATCTTAAAGCGATCTGCGCACCTTGCAAATCCCTAGGCCTACTAGGCCATGATATCGAGTAACCTACACCCGAAGTTGGGATGCCAGTTCTGTATGTATTCCAGCGGTGTCAGAAGTACCCATCGCTGAGGCGCAGCCGATCATTCCTGAGATCTGAGACCTGAACGTTTCATTGCAGGCTGAGGTTCGATGCTGCTATAAGTCCGACCACGGTCGACGTGGATGTTGTCGCTGAGCATGGACCAGGTTCAAGGGACTTCACCTTCACTTCAGGTCGCGCCGTTGATGCGCGTGACCAAACAGAGCACAACAGATGCACGCTCAGACGGTAACGAGCGGCGGTAACGTCACGGTACGCGTTGATTCCGAGGCCCGGGACACCCTCACAATATGTCTTAGATCGTAGTATCAAGTCAACGCTATATCAGAGCAACATGGAACAAAGATCATGCAAGACGAAGTACAAATACTTTCAAACTAGAGACTCCTACCCCCTCGACTTCAGCCATAACGGCGTGATAGCTTGTGCAACCACATTCCCCGCGGCCTCCAGCCTACCACGCAGGTTGTCGTCCAGCACGGAGCTGAGGATACCGCGCGACCTCCACTTATCTGGATGGAACCTTCGATGCGCCTTCTCAACGAGAGCCTTATACTCGCCCTTTTTCTTTAGTACCTTCTCAGCGACACCAAAGAATTTCTCTACCGCACTCCAGTTGATATCTTCGAGTGACATATCGCGAGGATGAGCAAGGATAGGCCAAGGGATGCTGTCGAACGTGAGCGGCTGCGCTCTTCGAAACTTGAGGGTATCAAACTCGTCGCCGACAACCATGAACCTTTGAAGGACCTGCTTTTCTTCCCATGTCAGGACATATCGTCTCGGGAAGAATCTCAGGTCTTTCCATCTACATCGTGCCTGTTCCTCCCAAACAGCCTTTTCGTAGAGTCGCCGTCGAGCTTCATCGCCTCTGAGTTGTCGTGCCGGTTGTTTACGCTCGTGATTCACCCGCTCTGCTTCCTCCACCTCCCACCACATTCTCTCCTCGGGAGGCCGTTCTCCCCCTACCTCTTTTTCTCTCTCTTGGTATCCGATCCCCCGGAGTTGCTGAATTTTGCGAATAGACTCGGCGAGCCTTGCCTGATGCAGAATCTCCTCGTCGAGCTCTTCTGCGTCGAGTCCTTGGGAGAGCTTCTCTATCTCGTTCCGGGATGATATTTCCTTTTGGGTTGCGATACCAATACGCACTTCCGCTTGCTGTCTTCTTTCGTGAGCATTGGTCGCAGCATTCTGCGCACTCTCCGCCTCTCGCCTCGCCTGTGCCTCGCGTTCTACGGCCTCCAGCCATATCTGTTTGGCTTGCGCAGATGCACTCTCTGCAGCGATCAGCTCACGCGACGCCTGCTGAACTCGTGTCATGTCCTCAAAGGCCTTGAGTCTGTCTGCCCTGGCGGTCTCGAGTTCCTTCTTAGCTCTTGAATTGGCACGCTCTGCCGCCTCTTTGCGGAGCTGTCGGTATTGGCGGTCCTTCACCTTGGCTTCTGCAATTTTCCTTGAATGACACTCTCTTTCCTTTCGTGCTTTCGCCTCTCGCAGCTCTCGGGCTGCTGCTTGTCGACGCTGCTGTTCAGCCTTCGCTTGTACCTCCTCCGGGGATTGCTTGTAGCCAATCTGAATAAAGCAGCTTTCTTTAGTAGCCCTCCCAGCACAATAGTGTGTGACAACTACGGACGAGTTTTGGATAGTGGCCGCTCTGTAGTTGTTGAAGCAGTGTCAGTGAAGGTGGTTTCACAGGACGTTCTCCAGTATGAAGCTCCCGGTAGCGGACGATGAGATGGTCTTTCCGTTCTACGTTCATAGCATGTAATGCTCGAGCAGCTGTGAATTTAGAATGGGTATGAATACAATAAAGATGAAGTCACTCTGACGATGTACCGGAGGTTCGAGATATGAAGGTAACAATTCCGTGCGGATCCGGCCCCTTAGTATTCTTCAGATATGCGCTGGCGTGAAAATTAGCAAACACAAAATAGTGCTAGCAGATACTAGCCACCTCTTGATTGCTCCGAACTGTTGACGTCCTCAGCATTTCCATACGCATGTTAACGATTCACACGAATCCACACACCTGGGAGAATAAAATCCGTAAAGAGGCTTTAGAAAAATCGGATGCAAATCCCTGCGGGAATATAAATCAGAAATGAGTAAATAACGTCGGATATGTATCGACAATTTTATCGCATAAACATACCGAACATTGAACGCTGAATGGATCATAGGAGTGCAAAGAGAACTGAGCGCAACTCTCCAGCCTACTGTGAATCATGTTTCGTTTTCCGCGAGCCAAAGTTGCATGCTCCTCCATGAAGTATTGAATAACCGCAGTGTGCTGCTGGCCCGCGATATCCACGCCTGTCTGCACAGACACCAGAGGCCCGGCATTGCGAAAGCATCTGAAAAGTAGCTGAGGATTTACTGCAGGATCGATAAAGAATTCCGGCTCAGTTGCGAGATACTGAGGCAAGGAGGGTTTCGAAAATGTCGCCTTCTCGAATGTTGGAGAATGTGACAGAGACAATCGCCATGGAGGTTGGAGATCGGCCACATCAGCTCCTTGCAGAGTTGCGAGGGCCATCTCCGCTAGCTCGCGTTCTGAGTTGAATGGACTGTAGTACAAACACACTGTCTACCCACCGTGAAAGATGCTGACAAACCGAATAGGCCATTTTCTACGGTTCGGTTTGCCTTCGACCACTGACATCCCATCTGTAGAGACTGCCCCGCACGAGCGGAACGTTTCTACAAGCTGATACCACTGCAGGCGGTTTGGAGGGTCAACCACGTATAGGACGGGCTCCTTCAAGAATGGGTGCGACGAGTTGGCAAGTGTGGCCATGTCGAATTGAGAGAGCTACTAGAGGTCCCCTCAAGTCGTCGTGGCTACAACTTGAATGCAGACCCGGAATTGTAGACACTGCTGAAGTGCTGTGGAGGAAGATCATCCAGCGCCTTCAAGGCCCTTTGTATATCGAGGAGCGTGCGAAGTTGCTGTCATTGAACGCGTTGCATCCTGCAGGCATTGCTCCGAGTCTAGCCTGAGCCCAGATCTATGATCGGGATGCTGGCCACGACAATATTATTAGAGTCACTCGTACTTCCGTCTTGCAAGATGGAGCTCTCAAACTACCGATGTACGTCGTTCTCAACGGAGGAAATCCTACCAGGAGGTTTCCTTTTATTGATACGTAGTACTTCGAGCTGGAAATATGGTCATTGTGGTTGTACTTATTCACGATATATCTAAGTATGTCTTATGTTTGTGTGGGAGTTAGTGTTATACTAGTACTAATACATGCATGCATATGCGGGTTGTGGTGCGTGCGGAAGGGAGAGATCGTGCAGTAATGCTACAAAATGTGGATGAGTGTATGCGAGTCATGTGTAAATGAGCTACAATATAGCAATTGGAGAATGTCCGTCAAAATGGGATGCGTCAAAGATATGAGAGGAAAATCATGAGAATGTAAAGAGTGTCAAAACAACATCATGATTCAAACGCATCAAGCGCACGATGTTTTCAGTGATAGAACACCATCCCCTTCCCATTGTAAACCACCAAAGATGAAGTCCGCTTCCAATACATCGACTCGTTTCCTCCGTATTGACTCTTCCAGCCGGCGGTCTTCTGCGGGAGTTTCACGTCGGTACTGTGCTGCCTCGTCGATACGTCGAGCTCGCGCTGGGTCTCCTCTGCGGATATGGTCCCACTCCACTTCTGTCACAGGCGTTTGGAGAAAGGTGTATAGTCCGTCGAGAACTTCCTGGACCGTCACGTACACGTCCTTGCCCTGCAGACGAAGCTCCCAGAAGAGGTTGGGATGGCGAATGGTGAGCTTGCATAGCTTCGGTCTGCAGACGGGATTGTGCAGACTATCAGCAGGTATAGACCTGTTTGCAGAGGAAAGGCGAATGTAGCGTGGATGACGGCGTAGGTCAAAATAGATAGCAGGTTTCTGGTGTGCCGTATGAGAAAAGAGATCATCGATATCTTCCGAGGGTAGTGGCACGGTATGAACGGGAGGCTGGAGCTATGTAGTAAGTATCTAAGAGATACGGTGTGGCGAGGACTGCAGAGACTTACTGTAAAGCTCCCACTGCTCCAACCACTGGCGGAGGAAGGAGCAGGGGAGGGTAGTGGGCCACGAGACGGTTTCATGGATGGGGGAGTGCGAGAATAGTACATAGATTGTCGAATAGATATGAGGGATTGAACTCAAGACATGGCAGAGAGGGGAGAGTTCTTATATATGGCATGAGGGTACGTGTACTTGTCGAAGTCAAAGAATAGTAGGTCACTCACGTAAACCCTAATACACCCTATGTGCTTGACTGCCCCGCAATACTGCTGATGCACCCAACTGCAAGAACTCTAAATTCGTGACAGGCACACAAATGTACTCTGATCCATGGACCTACAACCGATCTCCGGAGATCTGGCCAAAGGATAGTCAATAGTGGTCCAGATACATCACAGAATCGTGTTGACCTACACTCTGAGGCATTCCATGTTACAGATACGACGTCTCCACCTCTCTTCGAGGGCGATACTACTTGAGTTAACCCTGTTCGAGGGAAGTCGTTTGGTTAGGAGAGTTGAGATGTATGGATTAACGATGGGTGGACAGACTGTATGACTTGTGTATCTGCGAGAGTGAGTCATTCATTAGCGGAAAGGTACAGTTCAAACCAGAAGCCTTGCATGACGTTTTCAAACCTATGACTCGCACAGGAAATGCCACGTACCCGTATACGCAACCTCCTAGGCTGTAGCTCTCTGCTTCCGCTATACAAGAAGAAGGAAAAGGTACACGTCAAGATGTCCGAAGATGAAAAGTGCCTGAGGACTGTCTTTGCTTGTAGAGCGATACATGATGCAGCTGCGTGTTCGTGAAACGTTGCGGATAGGATACGTCAAAATAGGAGGGTGTGGCTGTATAAGAACACTAAAGGCGATGAGTCCGGGGATACATATATGGTATATCATTCACTCACCTCGGTACAAGTAAGACGGATGTTCAAAAACGAGAGCGCTCGCAGTCTTCTATGAGCGATTGTCTGAGATTGGTAGCATCGTGTGAGAGATGTCTAAAACGAGTGTAAGATTTACAATGGGAGATGTGACAGAACGCTAATACAGAAGATGGCCCGATCGATGAGAGCTGTATTGCCACTGAACAGCCCCATATGCTTACCTGTGCAACTAGGGCGTTCATGTCATAAAACGGATGGACAATGCCCTTACCGCACACATCGCTTGGCCATGGCATTCCGTACACTTTGAGGCCCATATCTGCGCGGATGATCCATTGAGCTCTCGATATAGCCACCTTTGCATAGGTGTTCTGGAAGCACTATTGTTCGAGCTTTGCAAACATCGATCCCAGGATGAAAGCGAGTCATATACGTACTCCAAAAAACCAGGTCAATAAACCCTCTCGGCGCAGATACTTGGGTTTCTAATCTGACCAAATGTTTCGGGTCCGGCAGATGGAAAGATACGAGCATGAGCTTGGAGACACTGTGGGTGATTCAAATATGTGTCAGCACATTGGACGTTAGGAAAAGCATACATTACTTACCGGGGTCAAGCCACCTATAGGATTACAAGCACAGTCTACAGCCTTCCACTAGTAATACTTCTTCGAATGGTAAATCCAGGGAATTAGCTACAGTGCCCTGATGCCAGTCGGATCCGACGAGCAATGAAGCATGTCTGGAGAGATAAGCGTATAAGCAAGCCCATTCAGAAGTTCATGAAATCGGCGATTGCTTAAGAACGTGGGTAAGGTAGAGTGCAATGAATCCCAGGGTGAACGTGTTGAGCACGTTGTTTAGGTAATGTCACAAGTAATCGCTGTATATTGGATGGTTCTTACTGGTATACACTACCCCTCGCACTAAGCACTTTTTAAAATAGAGCTGGAAGCACCGATTAGTGCGAAACAACACAATTGTGTGTTAAGTATACTACAGCGGGCAGGACTGAGTTCAGTGTGTTGTCCAATGCTGATAAGACGCTTAGCAAGAGCATATACCAGGAGGTACACTTACCGATACCGTTGTCACCATATCTTCCTAGGCCAAGGTTACTTTAACGTCGTATCGAGCAATGCTGAGAAATTGAGGCTTGTCCCCACTGATCATGAGGGGAGGCGGTGAGAGAGCCCGCGACGCCCCAACGCGGCTCGAAGTCTGATGCGCCGGAGGTACAAATATGAGACAACAGATGTCGCTGGTGGTGGCACCCATGGTGCATGATGCATGGACCGTGCCAGTATTTACGTTCTTGGAAGGTTGTAATGGCCTTGCAGCTGAGGCAAGCGCGAGATACTGATTAAATAGGTTAATGCGAAAATGACACGAGATACTACTGTATGTTACATGCAAATGGGGTATAAGTGCGACAGTACAAGTCTGCAAATGGGTATCCGGGATGGCAAGGGTGATAGGGCTACATTGAGTGTGGGTGGTCGTGAATGATTAAGTAGAGCGGTAGATAGAGTGGTCCAGGTCGAAATTAGATGTCGTCGGACTTGGGCTTAGTCTTGTGGACGGACGAGAAGCATGAGACTGTTTGTACTCCCGGCGACAACGTCGAAGCCGGCAAAGATAGTACAGTCACCAAGTACATCGATTCTTCTGATACCTTTGCTCCTCTCCTCGGTTGGTGATTGCGACCAGGTAACTCGACGCTCATACGCGGCCTCGATGGTCTTCTGATATTCTAGATTGCCTCGACACGCCGTTTTGAACTCCTCCTGCGAGATTTGTAGCCTCAAGACATTGTATAGCTCGCTCATGACATCGCCTACGGTAACATGTATGTTTTTGAACCGTTGCGAAGGAGTCACCGTGAGCTTCCATGGCAGCTGCATACAGTGTATCTCCACGTGGTCGGTGGGAGGCGTGATAGCTGCAATGGCGAGAGAGGCCGCGGGAATAGGGTAAGCTGAGTCGTGTGATAACTCGCAGGACACAATGTTGGAAGGGAGATCGCGCAAGTCCCATACGAATGGCCGTTGAGACAAGCCCGCATGAGAAGATGAAGCAAGTAGGGGGTGTATTTGTAGACCCACGGGCGGTGGAGGGAATGGTTTGTACGATGACTGCGAGTCAATGAGCGTGAGCAAGTACATAGATGTTACGACTCGGATTTACATACCTCAGAGGGAAGCGCTTGCTGAGGAGGGGAAAGAGGGGTTCTGGGTACTGACGAGTCCAGTGATGAGGTGCCGGTGCTAAATGATGGCGATGGGGTTCGCGTAGGCTCAGCAAAGTGCACTCGCTTGGCCATTCTGGGCGAGTAATCCTGTTATGACTTGTTGAGATAGTGCGCAAGGTATGGATGGTCGGTTATGTGAGATCAGAATACTCAATGCAGCAATGGTGAAGGGGAAAAGTAGCAGGAGGCGGCAAGTATATATGCTGTTGAGCATGGCAGTACGAGGTATATTGAGGGCTAGTAGATATGAGCGAGGAGGACTTGGACATTGATACACGCCGCCGCCTCGTTCGCCGTGAGCAGCGTAAAACGTGACAAAGTGACTGTCGTCTTCGCCATTCCCCATTACAAGTGCCTGTAAGTGACAGAAGGGCGGTCCACGAGCGCACTATGACACCACGATTCTGAGGCGTGATATTTGGGTCTGTGACACCTCGATATTATGTGGCCCCGCAGCAGTCTCAGAACTGCACATGCCTGTACGTATGACTCAGTTCAATTTCGTGACTACGTAACATACATCTTCAGGACATACCAGATGAATTTGGATAGCAGTAACTATCCCGGGAGAAGGTGACACGGGTGAGCACACGTCCCCGAGTTAACTGCTGTTCATGGAGGCATCTCCATCAAAGGGCCGGGCCACTACGCAATGATCACAAACTCAACTTGACCTGTATTTCCCGATTCCATCCATGTCAGCGAGATGGGACCCCGAGACGTACCATACCCGCAAAAGAATCATAAATATCTAGAAGGCGGGCACGTCCGAGTCTGAGGGTCCATGGTGCATTGACATGCAAGCCATCAAAACGTTCATGGACACTTGCTCATGATGCGTCTAGGATCTTCCACTGGCGCGTCATGTTTCCTGCATGTTGTGCTGTCCTCGTGAAGTTCATGGTGAAGATTACAGTAATGGCAGAGGTTATAGTATACGTAGGGTACGATCGAGCGCTATCATGATGAGGCGGCTGTGCTGGAGGCGGGTACCGAGCTGTACCGACAGCAAGTTAGCGCACGGTGCCTTGTCTCGCAACTTTCTTTACCGCGAATAGAGATGAACGGCATACATGCCTTCTCGAAGACCACAGCATTGTTATCACCACAAGCATAGGTGGGGCATAGCTATAGCGTGCATCGTCCTAGGATAGAATGATCTGGCTGACTCATATGCTTTAGTGAGGTTCTGCAATCAGTGAGATACTCAAAGACACCTTTGGGTATTTCACGCATGTATCACTACGGAGACAATGCCACAATGGTACAAGTGGATCCTCCTCTAAAGAAAGCTTGCACTGAGGTGCTGCCGCGTCGCATCTGTAGGAAGCAACCGAGAATGTACGTTTCGCCCTGACCGTGACGTCGTGATCCATACGTATCTCGAGTACTCAAGTAAAGAATTTCAGTGATATAAGTACTACTATGGAATGGGAGTCCACGCAAAAGTCTCAAGAGACTGATCGTTTAGTTGATGACACAATTTCGTAAGCACCCGGAAGACGTGCATTATTCTTCCCAAGTACCAAACCGCCTATCAGCGAACAGTCGGATTACTTTGTGAGAGTTCTTTTCGCTGGCTTCAGACTAACATTTTTTCTACGAAACAAATGATACAGTTCTACAGGAACCGTCATGATTGATCATGATCTCGACAAAAACCCCCAACATGCCCTTTACTGTTCGCAACTGTCGATCATCCATCCGTGGCATAGGTAGTAGTAGCTGCCAGTGTGATGAAGGATAGTTTTCAACCGTTCAATTTAATGGGGTATTGGGATTTTGTGCTCCTTGGCCGTGCAAGATGTCTGTTCACTCGGAGCATGCCCAACTTGCATGGAGGCAGTCTTGAGGATATCAGGTATGTGCCGGTTTCACCGACTCACTGATAAATGAGCTGAACGAATTTCTCCTGGGGCTCACTCCCTATATAGCCTATTTCTCTGCAAGGGATTGGAATTTCAGGCTGTAGCGGCTGACGGAATAATGCAGCCGGTTTGTACGTCACAATCCATCCCCGCCTCGGTGTTTGCCTAGGGCTATGTGTCGGGGAGAACTTTAGGTTCTGAGAGACCGAAGACGCACACGTCCGTCGTCTGTTGTAACGAATAGACTACTCTGCGGTCAAAAGCGAGAGACATTTTTTTGGTAAGAATCCCAGTCAGCGGTCACCCGATATTCACAAAACGATACTGATTTAAGTTCCACTTAGCTGTCTGGTGTTCGTCATAGCCACTTCTCTGTCCAAACTGACCTCGAACAGCCAGGAACATGCTGCCCGAAGGTTAACACGCTCCTTGTGTAGAAACGGTGACGGCAAGCACTGGAGCACTCGGCAGCCGTCAACGTCAACTGCTGCTAGTAAGTATGGACTTGCACTGTCAAAGCTCGGTAACTCACCTACGGGAGAACACAACAACAGCATTAATTCGTGTGTATGCTCATCTGCCCATGTCAGGTTTCCACCTAGATCTAATCATTTACAGGGGAATTTCAGATAATCAGTGATCCAAGGACACGAGCGTTCTCCTTTTCGTTTGTCTCGGGGAGTGTACCACACCTTTCGTAGCCACACGCGTCGGTCGCCTCGTGGCTGTCTCAGTTTGTTGCCACTGCATCATACCCATGCCTGCTCACCGCAGTATCAGTAGGTTCACAGGGTGGTGGGCAAGATGCTCATGGTGTTCTGCAACTGCTATTACTCCGGAGGTTGCAAATACCGGATGCGCTTTGAAACTTCATATCTTCGAACTTCTTCCTGTGAGCAAGTCTCAATGAGTCAAACTCTGTCACAATATCTGATGAGGAGGCTGTTATACTTAGGTCAGAAACACTATCGTGGGCTGAGCATTGATACATGATGCGTATCCCTAATGTTCCTGCATGAGTTTACTGAGTGCGTTCGACCAGGATGGCTTCTACGTACTCGAAGCAGTATGCTACTTGTGTATATCTGCTTGAGAGCTGCGAATAAACGGTGAATATTCTCGCACTTGCAGGGAGCATCGCAGGCTGCACCTAAACAGTACTGCTCAGGGCAGATAACACTCATAGTGGGAAACATAATATAGACGCTGCGATGAGCTCTGACATCAGGATATTCTGCATACGCGTCCATGACCTAACTAATGGAGATAGTACTGCAAGTTGACCATGGCTCGGCAACCTCAGGCTGGCAAGGCACATCACCTACTAGATGTGTATCAGTTTCCACCATTCTGGCAATGATAGCTGTATCAGAATGTAAGCATCACATAGGCCTATATATTGCGTCTCCCACTGATACTCATGAAGCTCTAATAGGATATTGTGTTTGACACACAAAGCGACAGTCCAAACTGTGACCGCCAACTTTGAGGCTATGAAGTGTCTAAGCATGTCGTCACTTCGTTCCTTTACGCAGTGTTATACCTATGCACCTTGCCCCAGACTTATGCCATATCCTGTGAAGGCGTTCCCTTAAACTCAAAATACGGCCACTTCCGGAATATCTGAGGCTGCGTCCTGTCCTATCTCGGGATGCCCGACTCATATATCATTACCCGTGTGTGGCTTTAAGCTCACGCATGGACATCGCAACTTGCATTTTATGCAAACCTTCGCAACTATGGACAGCCGTATCTGGCTAGCACTTTATGAATGTCCGGAAGTGATCTCTGCAACTCGAAACGTACATGTCGTCTTCGAGGTACATGGTTCGAACACCTGGGATTTTACCACGATTCAAGCTTAAAGGAAGGCGGCCTGTAGTCTCGTTAGTCAGGTTTATATATAGATGTTCTACCTCCAGTATTTTCCATCTGCTACCTCCTTCACAGAAGTGCTGCTGCCGGGGTTGCCTAGTACAAAGTACGTTGTAGCTTGGGATCCGGATGTAAATGTCCGACTTCTGTAAATTATATTCCCTGGTAGTATATCGGTTAGTACACGCGCCTGTCACTTTCTGAAGTACGCGCGAAAGCGGGGTTCGACTCCCCGCCAGGGAGTGCTTTTTTCTTTTTCACAGCTTCTGGGTCCAGCAAGGAGCCTTACAGTGTCTTCGCAGGTACGTTGCTCCAAAAGAGATCACAGGGGAACCCGTGCCTAAATCTCGTCTAGATTGTGCGACTGCAATGCACATATGGTGCTATAGATATCGCCGTAGCATGACTCAGGACGCCGCCGCTTCTCCAGATGTGATACAACACGAATGGACAATGAAAGATAGTTGCAAAGAAAGGTGACATGCCAACGAAAAAAAGGCGTGGGTTGACTAGTGAATTAGAACAACTCTTCTTCCTCCGGTTTCCAATTCTTAGCCTGGTCCCAATAACCGGCCAACTTCAATCCCAACACTTCTTTCGCAGCATTATCGGTGGGGCAGCTCTTGGGTTTGAAGTTGCTGAACGCCCTGTCACGAAGCTGACCCTCCCATATCAACCAGCACTGATTATCCTCAAGCGAGACCTGTCCACTTTCATCGTCCTTCTCCTTCTCCACAGCCTTTCCTTTGCCTTTGTCCTGTGCACCACCTTCTCCTTCATCACCTGCCTCCAACTCTACATCGGAACCGCCTCGCTCGCGAGCCGCTTCGGTCCATGCGATTCGGTGTAACATCAAGCGCTTGTACTCTTTGATAAATTTCGGCGCTCCTTCGACGTAGACCATGCTGAACCCAGGATTGAAGATACACACGCCGGTGAGGTTGCGCTGCTCGGCGTTCTTGCGAACCTTGAACCTGTGAGCGGGGTCTGAAAGAGTTTTGACCCTGATAGTAGGTAGCATTAGCGAATGCACAGACAAATGAGATTATGAAGACATACTTGAAGACGGCGCCATAGATGCCCTTCTTCTCTTCCTCGACCTTCTTCGCCTCCAGTTTCTCCTTTCGTTGCTCGTCTGTGAGCTTTCGCTCGGCATTCATCTTCTCGTGCCCATGCTTGCGCATAGCTACTTCGCGACGAACACGGGCTTCCACTCGCGTTGGGTCTTGGACGGCATCCGAAGTCAAAACCTTCATGAGGTTCGCCAAACGAACTAATAAGCGGGGAACGTCAGTTGTACAGCATCATTGATGAATGATATATTGGCTTACCCTTGGGCGGGTCTGGGGGAATAAGGCCCATCCTGATTCGATCTCTCTTGTCTTGCAGCTCGGCTTGCCGCCTCTGTTTGCGTAACTTCTTCTGCTCCTATAGATATAACACATATTTAATACAAATCTCCGGCTGCTGAAGTATAGACGAACCCTTTTAGTCAACTTGAGCGGTTTCAAAGCAATCTTGTTCTTGTCGCCGGGTGCAGGAATGGGAATAGGGTGTTGAATATAGATCGTTATCGGTGAACCATTGTTCCTGATATTCATGTTCTCTATACCATTGGCCAGATCATCGTACGTCTTGTTAGGTAGCAAAGCTGCGTCCCACCACTCAGCATCGGGTGGAGCGCCCCTCTAAAACACAACACAGCTGAATAAGTAGCACAATCATGGCATATTCGGGAGACTCACGCGGATATTCTTCTCCAATGTCTCAAACTCAGTGTCCAACCCAGCCTTCTTGGCGCTTTCCGCAATTCTTTGCTTCAACTGCTCTAACTGAGCTTCTTGACGAATCTGGTTGCCGATCTGAACGTATTTGCCCTTTGGATTGAATCTGAAGGACCGGCCAACTCGCTCCCTGGGAGCTCCTTCGAACCCGCTATCGGGAGTAGCGGAACCCGAAGCGTAAGGATTCGCCTTGACCTCGACAGGGATGATGGGCGTGGGCGCTGGTGGGGGCGTAGGGGCATTGCGAGCGTTTGCCTATGAGAACGAAGAGGTCAGGCTATACTGTATTGAGATGGGAATAAACCAGTAATCATACCTTGATAGAGGCAAACTTCGGCTGCATGGGCTTGTACCGGTCCTTTTTGGATTGTGGGGCAGTAGGAGTATTGTCCAGCAAGAGCGGGTGAGCAGCCATCTTCAAACCAGCACCTTGTTGGGCCGGCTCAGCAGGCTTGCTTTTCTTTCCTACTTGGGGCATGCTCTGCGACACAATATCAGAGATACATCCACTCAGCATCACAGCAAGACGCACCATGTAGGGGTTATCCTTCACCGCCAGCTTGCTTTGTGCCTCTGCAACGCGACGCTTGGCTTCAGCGACCCTTCGGGCGAGGTCATCTACAGGAGCCGGGGAGCCGGATTGTGAAGTAGCAGCACTTGGGATAGGCGGTGTGGGTGCAGGACTTGGAGTTGGTGCGACGGAAGCAGGGGCGCCCTTCTTCATAGCAGCTATCTTAGCCGCAATTTCTGCACGTTTCTGGGCTATAAGATCTGCGGTTGCCTAAAAATGCACTTGTAAGTTAAGTGGCAGAGGCGAAGACCATTGGGATGCTCACATTCAACGCAGGGGGCCCGTTGGTCGACGTCTGGATAGTATAGTGTGGTTATAGCAAAACATAAACGTATGTGAGAAGTCGTATTCACCTTAAGCACATAGAATATATGGAACAGCACTCACGGCATCGCTGCAGAAGTGACGAAACGTACATGAGTTGTGGTGGCATGTAGCGAGTAGACACTACGAACCTTTTCAGTTTCTTGGCTACCCCGCTGGCGGAGTCGCCATTTCCTTCGAATGCTCGCTTCCTGTCGCTCATAATTGCTTACAGACAGGAATTAGCGAAGAAGCGAGGTGCCTTGCGCGGTCGTGAGTGGTCGTTGAAGGACAAGGCGCGATTGATGCGAGACGTGTTGTAATGAGCTTAGAATAGCTTACTTACTTCTTGATGAATGGATAAGAAAGTCTTACTTACGTTTCAACAAATGAATACAGAGTCTCACTCACACGCGCGGATAATTACCCTGGACCAGCTTCTACCTTTTCTGCTCGCCGCCACTATGTTTTCCTTCAACTCAACACGCTCATTGCTTTCAGCATGTCGACCACCGTCGTCACTATTATCCAGACAGTCGCAACCGCTCAATAGCACCCAACTACCTCTCACTTTCGCCCGATTTCGCTCACAACTCGCACCAAAGCGTGTCGACTACATTAAACGTCACAAGGGCATCATCCCAGTACCAATCGGCGGGTCGACGAAGGGAACGACGTTGGCGTTTGGCGAATGGGGCATCCGAATCAAGGGCAACGGCGTACGTCTGACGGCGAAGCAGCTTACCAGTGCCGAGGACGCAATAAAGAGGAAGATAAAGACTATCAAGGGTGCGAAGGTGTACATGAGAGTGTTTCCTGACATCCCCGTGTGCCAGAAGGTGCAGAGCTTTCTATTTGAAGCAAAAGTGTCAGGTAGTTGACCACCTTGAAACAGGGCAATGAGACTCGTATGGGTAAGGGTAAAGGTGCATTCGAATTCTGGGCAACTCGGTGAGCCTTCTTCGTAATTCTCCGTGAGGCCGTCATTCAACTTCGTTACAGTGTATCTACCGGCCGAGTGATATTCGAACTTGGTGGTGTACCTATTCGTGAAGAGCTGGCTAGGGAAGGTGTGTACTCTAAGCGTATCCACTTTATACAAGCTCATTCGCATTGCAAAGCATTGCGTCTTGCTGTGGTAAAACTGCCCACCGCGATGGAATTTATCGACAAAGCTGCTCCTCCTCGGCTAGGCCGTCTGCTTCTGGAGCCTGCGAAAGACACATCTGCTCAAGTGTCAGCCGAGGCCTCATAGCTTGGAATGTTGGAGAGGCCGAGGACATGCATATCGACCGTGCCAATGCCGCGAATGAATATAGATTATTATGGCCGTCTAGTATATCCTCGAGTTTCCAGTACACACGTAGTGTTTTGACTTCTGCGTCGCTCTGAATGTACGGAAGATGATGGAGTGTGTTCATTAATGAGCTGTAATGTGGATGCAATATGTGGTCACAAAGTCGAAGAAGTCGTGGTCGTGTTCCGCCGAACGGCCTCCAGCTCCTTCAACCACTCTACATCTCTCTGTACCTTCTCCGCCCTCGACCTTCGCCTTCTCCTATTAAGATGCCCCCAGTCCTCCCCCACGCCTACTACTGTACCAAAAGGTTCTCTACGTGGCTTCGGTTTCGGCGCAGGTTGGGGCTCTCTCACGACCCAGCCAAAATAACCGTGAAGGGCCGTCTTCACAGAGTTCGACTGTCGTTGTGACTTGCTCATCTTTGCCATTGTGTGAGCCTTTTCGTCAGCCGCGATGGTAGGTTTGACGTGAATCTGCTGGACCACTTGTTGACCGGCCAACGTCGGTAGCAAGACATGTTTCATATACCTGCAATCATGAATGAGACAGCCATTGCTTTAATTAGCATGAACACACACCTCATAGACCGTACCGCGCTGCCCCCGTTTGGGTCCTTCAGTACCTGCTTGTACAGATCCTGTGTCTTGACAGGTTTTGTCTGGCTCTGGATAACATTTCTGACAGCCTGCAGAGCCTCCTTCGTGGGTAATCGAGACGCGAGAGTCGGAGGCAGAGGCATGGCGAGCTGGTGGCTGTAAACTGCTCTGCTCTCCAGCTTCAAGGTGGACGATAGAGATCACGGGATAGACTTCCATTTTAGGACATTTATAGCACGTGACCAGGCCTTGAACCACCCTCTGTGAGGTCGCCGCCGCTCAACGTTCGACCTCGACCACCACGACGCTTTCCACCTTTCTTCGACTCTGAGCTTGTCTCTATTCTCAGCGCTGTACATGTATAATGGCACCTAGACGACCACGATCAACCTCCAATGTATCATCTAACCCAAACATCTCTCGAGCACCTACCTCTTCACCACTCCTCAGGAAGCAAATCGCTGTCGCATCGGATTCGATATACAACAACAACCTCACAGTTCTCAAGCGAGGAGACCCGACAATAGTCTCCATCATTGATCAGTTCAGTCATGTCTGCCTGTACAATTATAATGGTAGGACACAGAAGTGGGCGAAGGAAGGGTACGAGGGTAGTATGTTCATCGTCGAACAGTACGTTCCGTCGCAGTTATCCGCTGATTAACTATCATTTGACCCCATGTCTGTTACCCAGCGTTGACGAGCCCATCTACGGTATCTACATCCTCAATCGGATGGGCACCGGTGACTATGTCAAAAGGATATATCCCGAAGACGACCTCGAGGTATTCGGAAAGTACCTTATGTATCGATACTACCCGGAGTTTACGGAGAAAAGGCTTGCGATGAACCTACCCTATCCTATCCCTGACCAGTATCGCCCTGCGTTCGATGCAGAGTTCGCCATCGACAACTCGGAACCTGATGATCCCGACCCCACCAAGAAACGGAAGAAGCAGGGGAATTCTATCACATTAGGCTATTGGGCTTTCCAGCAAGAAGCTCACGAGCCACTAGAGGATGTCATGATGCGGTAGGATATTTCAGCCACTGAATCCGCTCTCCCTCTAATCGCACCTCCCAGCTTACGCCAGTATATCAGAGCTGGCCAAAGGTACCCGGAAGAGTTCAGGTATATTCCGGGAAGGCCAGGTCGTCCACCCAGCCGTGTCAGTCAGCCTGTATCTCAGCAGCAAAACGGAGGTATATTGACCGCTTCTCGTCTCCTGTTCATACTCAAGCTCAGCCTCCTTCAGACCGACCTCATCCTCAAAACCAAGCTGGACCCAGGAACTACGAACGCGCTCAGGGTATGCCCTCTAGTCAGCCATCGGAGCTAGACATGCTATTTGCCAAGTTACAGCCACCACAGCCACCACCACAAGCACAACCGCCAACACACCCTTCTGGACAACAACCTTCCACATCGCGCTCTGTTGAGAGCTGGTTCGCCGCCCTCGCTGGACAAGAAGCGGGCTTACCTAATGCCAATATGCCTCCTACTTCTGCGTCATTGAATCTAGTTGAGGCTCAGAACGGTCCCCCGGCGGCGACTCGCGGTCTTGCTCTTCTTGATTCTATCTTTGCTTCCGTCTCACAACCCAATATCAACGGTTCATCAGGCAATGTTCCGCAACCTCCTCCGCAACGTCTTCCACCACGTCCCGAAGAGATCCAGATCGTATCTCCTAAGCCGCAATCCTCGCAGCTACCTCAAATCCTGAACCAGAATATCTCAGCCCTTCTGGGTCTTTCTCCTACTTCTGTCGATTCGCGGTCATCTTCAGCCGCTTTGAGCTCGAACAGCTCACAGCGTTCAGGCGCAAAGCGGTATGAGGGAGATAACGAGCTAAGCGAAAGCGAGGCAGCGTCGGAGGGCGGGCTCTCTGCATCCAGCACAGTGCTTGACGCGGCCATGGATCCTGCTATCTTGTCCAGAGGCTCTCCGTACGGTGTACCATCGTTCTCTTACCCAGATCAGGTTGTGGACGGCTCGCTTCCTGCATCCTTGAGTGTCCAGGGTGATGTCACTCCGCGCGCTGGTCTGAGGGGGATAGGTCCAGGTTCACCCGTGCATACGCCTCAGTCTGGACAGCCTTTCCTTGCTGCACCTACCGCCAACCCAAGCGGCTCTGGACAGGCTAGCCCGGCGCGCCCCAGCTCTCAGGGACGAACATTGATCCCATTCTCTACTGACCACGAGCTGTGGCCTTACCCTCGCCCGCCTCTGAACGACAACGACCAGTCAGATGCTGACATTGTCGAGCTTGACTTCTCAGATACTCGCGCGCTCAGTAATCCATCCATATTCAAGGAAAAGCAGACGAAACAGGGGAAGGGGGAGAAAAAGCGGAAGGGCAAGAAAGAGAAGGCTGCAGATAGAGATCGTGAACGAGCAGAGATTGAGAATGGGTGGGACGATCCTACGAAGGGTCAGGTCACTCTCAGTGCATCCGCCAGCACATCGTCGGTCGCTTCGTCTCAGACAGAGCCCGGTTCTACACCCAAGGCGAAGGCTGCTCCCGCGCCAAACGGCAAGGGAAAAACCTCCGTCAATGGCAAGACATCAGCCAATGGCGTTAACGGCGCTGCTCAAAGTACGGCAGGTGCTGCGCACGACGCTTTACTCGCCACCTTGGCCACACATCCTAAAAGCCCATCGCGCAACCTGTCTCGCAAACAGTTCGTGCAAGAGGTGCTATCTCTCATCTATGTGAGCGTTCTCGTATAAGTGTATATTCTTGTGCGACTTACCCGGGCCGCAGTCGGACAATAGCTTCGTCGACAAATTGTATCAAGAGTATTCTTCACCCACTCGCCCATAAGCCATTCGTCTTCTTAGCACATTCAGGACTCATGTGTACGTGACCCTTTTTGCACATTTAACTCGGCTGACATTCTGTCTTCTAGACTACTGTATCTCTACACACCTTGTCACTTGATGCATCCATTCGTTGTGCCTTACTATTGTCCATCATGGTCGTCTTGCCAATATCACATCGTTGTCCCAGCTCAGGCATTCATTCTGATTAGTGGCACTTTTCGTCGTAAGTTGCCGCCGATGCATTGACATGTACCTCCCAGGTTACCCGTTCCCGCGGGGCCAGGTTGGTAGTACTTGAATGCGCGATGTTCATCATGTCAATGCTGCATCGCGTAATCAGATAGTTCGACTTACTGCTGCGCAATTCTCATCTTCAAAGGATGCCACGAACAGAGAACAAAAGCAAGATGGTGGGTAGAACCTACTGACGGCGGTAAGCAGTGATAATAGTAGCTTTGTTCCTGCATCCAGCGCGTTCAGATAGATGGGTATTCAGTTGAACCCTTTGCTGATCGAAATTCAATGGTAGGTCGTTTATCGATCTTGAGATATTTAGTGTTGTCCAGATCATGACCAGATGGCGTTCGTTCAGCAACGTGCTCTCGATGGGATGATGAGCACCTGGGATTGCGTGTGCTGCTGCTACTCTACAAGCATATATCACCATTCCATATGTCTGAACAAAGGATGTTGCATCGGAAACGAGTGCATGGTCTGTTGACCGGTCGCAGCAGGAGGCGAGAGACCGAGATCGAAGCAGCCCCTGTCGTTCAGAACAACGACTTATCGTTATCGATGTCAGTGCATCGCCGTTGGTATCTCAAACTACCGGAAGGCAGTGCTCTCGACCTGCCCGTATTACCGGACCCACGATATTTATAGAGAACCTCCCCGTCTTGCTTGGCACACATCTCTCTTTCTTACCTTCATCTCCTCCTCGTAAACTATCATCATGGGTTGGTTCGACGATAACTCTGACCAGGCTCAGGCCTACAACTCCGTACGTGCCTTCACTGTCTTTCCCTATAAGCATAAATATCTGATGACCGTCTACGATAGTACCAAGGTGTTCCTGAGGAGCACAAGGCCACTCTCTCTCATGAGTTGATTGCCGGTGCTGCTGCTTTCGAGGTCAGTGGCATAGCGTAGGACGCTTTTACTGGGACTCACCATGTTGTTGTAGGCTGCTAAGGCCTACGAGAACCACGTCGAGCGCAACGGTCACCCCGATGACCACGCCACTGCCAAAGAGCTCTTGTACGTAGAATCGTTGTCGACATCAGGATTATCGAGTACTGACTGTCCCTTCCAGGGCTGGGTTCGCTGGTGCCTTTGTCGACCGTGAGGTCGAGACCAAGGGCCTCGACTTCATCGACAGGGAAAAGGCTAAACGTGAGGGTAAGTAAACAATATCTTGTTATGATTTAACCTGCGAGAGACTCATCGTTGTTTCTTGTAGCTGAGCGTCAGCTCCACGATACTTACGACCAGAACGGTGGCCGCTGGTAAACACTTTTGGTTGTTAGTGAAGTCCAGATTGTATATTACTTAAGAAAGAAACAAAGAGAGTCTGTACCACACATCGTGATTCTGTGATTTCTGCATCATCAACGGCTGGTCTGGAAGGACATCCCGATAACTAGAACCTGAGTACGCCGTACACGACCGATCTTCTGTGTTTAAGGTGCAGTACCCTAGGAAGGTATTCCTTCGGCAAGTATCTATTTTAGTGTCAAGTAACATTGGGCTACGTGGACACACAAGCATACACAGAGGATCTTCAGGCAGCTCCACTAAACATACCTTCGTGCGAATACTTGTCGGGTGCTGACTGCAAAACTCGCCGCCGGAATGAAACATGCGTGCCTATAGGATGGGGCCAGTCGCCACCGACCGAGGGACAGGCCACGCGCACGGACCAGTGTGCCACAAACAGTTCTGTCAACGGGGTGGTTCGGTACCGCAGCAGTTCGCATCGCATTGACGTCAAGTACGCCTGCGTGTCGCCTGCATTGTGTGGTGCCATCCAATTTCACGACCGCTTGACATATGGTATGTTGAAGTAGGAGTGGTGTTTATTCCAAGACCGATATCCATTTGATTTTTGGGCAGCCCTGGCGATACGGTCAAGGCACACCATAGGATGAGATTGGACCCATTGAATGGTTTGCCAGCACGGTGACGCATCTCCCAAACGCATTGCATACATTCGAGAAGTGAACAAGGTTGGACTGGGCTTGAGGTCTCCGGGAGCAATAAGCGTCATTGCTCAAGTGTGAGTGCAAAAGTGGTGCTAATAATAGCAATTTCGCGTTCCATGCATGAGCATCAGAGGGATGAATCGATGAACAATGACGCCACCTGCATCAACTATGCCTTCTTCAGCATGCATCGCAACGCACCACCGCACTCCGTGTGTACGGTGGCTCTTGTGACAAACAGATCCAATTCCGTCAGTCTGATGTGCCCCTGGGGAGAAGTGTATATAAACATGCCTGCGACAGCTCCAGGAAGGGCAGAAACTCACGCTTTCCACTTACACACATCTACCCCCCTCCACCTCCTCATCCATCACTATGTCTTCCTGGTTCGGTAACGACTCAAGCCAAGCTCAGGCTTACGACCAATTCACCTCCGTGAGCATCCTTTCATCTCATCTTGCTCCAACGCGGTGCTCATAATCTGTAACTCATACTACAGAGCCCACACAAGGCTGAGGTGTCCCACGAGCTCATCGGTGGTGCTGCTGCTTTCGAGGTAAGCGGTAACATCGTCCTCATCCTCGTCCTACTGCTCACCTCTGTCGTACAGGCCGCTCGTGCCTACGAGAAGCACGTTGCCGCTAACGGCCAGCCTACCAGCCATGCTGAGGCAAAGGAGATCCTGTGAGTGCCCTATCATATGCGCATAAGAGAATCGCTCGCTGAGTATCCCTCCCACAGTGCCGGTCTCGCTGGTGCCTTCGTCGATCGTGAGGTCGAGACCCGCGGTCTTGATTTCGTTGACAAGGAGAAGGCTAAATATGAGGGTAAGCATCGTGGACATGCATCCGACGTGCAGATGCTCACCTATCTTTCATCTTTAGCTCGTCGTCAGGCTCACGAGGCCTACGACAACAACAACGGCCAGTTCTAACTGAGCTCGTATAGAATCTCAATGTAACATCACCTGTATCTAGTGTCTTGAACCGGATATAATATAACGGACCAATGGATGTATCGACTCGGATTGTCATGAACGTCATCGTTGAGAATGACTGAAGGACATACTTTCCAAAATGTACACATGATCGCGCACCATCGCAGTTATCTGCCTTGACCTGTCCGCGGCTGGTATTTAAATCAATTAGGTGGAACGAACATAAAGACTGATATATATATACTCACCTCCACACAAGACACAGGACAGATACGAGTGGTTATTCATCGTTGTATCACGTAGTTTGTCGGGTATCGTCAATCTGGGTGCGGATTTGATCCGCCACGGGCAAAACCCCGAGTCTGTCCCAAGATGGCAGAGTAAGTATAATCGTTCGGTATCAAGAAATTGATTCAGAGCATATAACCTAGTAAAAATACACAGCAAGAAAATATGAGATCGTCGTACATAAAGAAAGCATATAAGTTTAAAGGGTTGGAAACCTGGCGAGCCAGTCATGCTCCCATTCACCTAAACTCTCTTCCCATTCGATAATCCTACATAATTGGGCACGAATGTGCTCTGCGCCTTCCAACACTCTCGCTCGATCAGCCTCTTCGACTCGCTCGAGCACCAACTTCGTAAAGCTCTCCGATCTCCACCTCCTCGCTTCCTCGGTCAGAAGATGATGACGGACAGAGTAAGCCGGGAGACAAGACCCCTCGCGCATTGGATGCACTATGAAAAAGAAAACAGCGTCAGCGGTGATATCGAGTGGCCCCGCCATGCTGTGCGCGTCGCTCTGCAGAACCGGCCAAGGCACATCTTCGAGCCGCAAGGGAGCCAGATGCTCCCCTTCCGCGGCCGATTTCGTCAACGTCTTCCATCGCTCGTCGTACATCCAGAATTCCGCGAGCAAGCTCTCGCGATATACATGAACGTGTTCCGCCTTCTCTTGCTCATGCTCTAGCCTCTCCATAAGCTTGCCAGACCAGTCCGACTGCGACGCGAACTGTTTCCACTGGCGCTCCATTTCTGCCTTTCGTGCAGCCTCCGCCTCCGCCGCTTTCCGTGCCTCTTCTTCCGCGGCCTTTCGCGCTTTCACCGCGTTGATGCTATCCTCTAGACGCTTCAGGTTCTTCAAATTCTTTTGCTCCATCTCCGCCTTGGACAGCTGGCTTCTGAGCCTCCCTCGTCCCGTGTAGTATAACCAATCGTGTACACTATGCGGGGTAGGAGGTTGTGGGCCCGAGATGCGCATAGTTGCCCGCTTCTTCGCCTCAGCAACTTTCTGCATCTGTGAAGTCACCTTCCCTTCGAGCTTAGGCATCAGTTCGGGTAATGGTAGTTTGGCAGGCCTACTGGGCTCAGTGGGAGAAATGAGCGCAGACTCAACATCCACTCGAGCGGCCGCAGGATGAGATGGTGTGATGTCGATTTGTGCCGAGACGGCCGAGGGTAATGTAACGACGGGAGTCGGTTTAGACGATGAAGAGCATGAAAAGACATCGGTAGTGGGCGCTCTTTGCGGTTTCACTGAGTTACTAGCGGGAGCGACGGGTTTCTTGATGCGAGAGGAAACGGTAGAGGTGGAAGGTCGAGAATGTGCGATCGTGGGTGTAGCGACGCGACGATGGTACTTTGACTTCAGGGTACGGGAGTTATGGCGCCGCAGAGGGAGAGACTTGGCCTCCTGGCTTCTCTGTGGAACGTATTCTTCAACGTGATCGTCCTCTTCCTCTTCCTCATCTTCATCGGATTCGCCCAGAAATATCGATTCTCGGAGAGCTTTGAGTTTTTGAAGCCTGGCAAACTCTCGCCGACTAATATTGCTTTCCTCTTCGGCTGTCATTAGGTGAAGGCCGTGCTTTGCGTCGTACATGAGGCCGCGGGTAGGAGATTCGGGGACGAAATTGGGGACAATGCTACCGATGGACGGGGTGGAACGCTCGCTGTCCGCAAAATCAATGAGAGTCTCCTCCTGTTTCAGGCCATAGATAGAAGCTGAGGACACGGATGACGCGTTCCTATCGGGTGAATAGGATGACTGAGGAGTGTCGAAGTATAATGATGGGTCCGCGTATTCTCGTTTGATACGCACGGGAGACGAGCGTTCGCGTCGTAGGGAGGCAGGTGGAGGGGTATAACGCGCAGGAGAGCGAGAGGTTCGGGATTGCGGCTGTTCAATACGGCTCGAGCGCGACTGGCAGGGGGAAGGAGAGCGAGAGGATCGAGTTGCAGCTGGCGTTTCATTCGCTGGCTGCCGTTCAGTCGGTGCCAACAGACGGCCAAGCCAGTCAAGCATGGTGAGCCAAAGGAGGTAACGCTATGAGTGACGATGAAGAGAAGGGGAATGTGATAGTGGTGGAGGTAAGCTGTAAAGAAGCAGAGTGCTATAGCCTCGTGTCCTGGTTCGATCAGCGGGCGTTATCTATAACATGGGATCAGCCACGTGAGCGCTTACTAAGAAAACACAACTGGCCCACTGGCCCTTCAATGCGATGAAGTATTCAGGCGAGGCCTCTGGCATAGCAGGAAGAGGGCCAGCTGCGATGATAACTAACATGACTTACCCGCGAGATGGCCAGTGCCAAAAGCGAATTCGAATATTGACTGTTACGTATTCCGTGTCTCGATGCTTGCAACCGGATGTATCGCTGATATGAACGGTGCAATGGAATCAGCTACGGCTCCTTTCAATCCGGAGACACGACGCACCTAGTACCACTCAAGCCTGCGGGTGTGAAGCCTGAGATGAGAGGACAATGCACCCCAAAGTGAGCATGACGCTATTGCCTCCTCACGGGACCTGTTGTTATGTTGGTTTCCCACGGTTGATATAGCTCGACCCTGAGCCTCGTGTTCAAGATTCGGCGTCAACGCGTCCCCGTCACTGATGTTCGGAACGCGTTAATTGAACCAACCTTTCATCTACTTCACAATCTCAACACAGTGAGTAAATCCATTCTGGCCTAAATTCAGACGAATAACTTACCGATTAGAGGCCAGGGCCTAGCAACATGGGCAATCCAAAGTCCCTTCCCAATTCGGACATCGCATTGTTGAAGCGCGGATCACCAGCGCGAAAAGCCAGCCCTTTGACTTGCCAAAGGCCAATCCAACAAAGGCTCGCGACAATGGATGCCCTTCCACGAACACCGAAACGCAGGCAACCAGGGGCAGAGGACAGAGGGATAAAGAGGCAACGAAAATGTGACGAACCATTCCAATTTCCTCTCGTAAATCTCCTCGCACCGCCCTCTACACCGAAACGGCAGCGAACCGTCTCCCTCCCTGCAACACCGCGTCCCCACATCCCCTTAACACCAAGATCAGGTAAGCAGCTGAACTCGTCAACGGATGCTTGAGAAGCTAATGGTGCTGTAGACGAGATGAAACATTACAGGACGCGCAGCGTTGCTGCACGAGAGCAAGACCTAATCCAACGTGCAGCCCTACCACACCCCGACGCCGAGATGATCAAGGGCGAATTGACCAATACAGGTCTAGGGGTACACCTTCGCTGGGAATATCCTGAGTCTGACGCGTCGTTCACCCTAGAAAACTCCCCTGGTCCATCTTCTACCCCCTTACGTCCCTCACGACCCCGTGCCCCTCCTGTTACACCCCTTTCTCACGCCGCCTCGCGCTTGTCTATCTCGTCTACCATTACTCGCTTCTCTTCAACAGACGAAGAAGACATGAACGACTCCAGACCTCAAACACCCACCGATGATGACTTCAACGACTCTCACGCCGTTATCCATACGACCTCGTCGCCTTACCCACGGCGATTACAACGCAGCACTGGGCCCGTGGGTAAACATAAAGTGTGCCCTTGGTCTAGCGACGCTCGCATACCAGATGATGACTCAGTCCCTATGCCAATTGGCTCCAAGCGAGCCGAACATGATCTCAGAATCGGTGCAGAGCAGCTGAGGAGACTGGAGGCACTCAAGAGAGCCAGAGAACAGCAGTGGGCGGAGGCGGCAGCAGCGGGGCTCTTTGACGATCTTGAGAGCAGCGACGATGAGACAGAGGGATGCAGAAGTGAGCGAGGGTTCGACCTGAGAGACGCAGTGAGTCCAGTTCAGAGGGTGCGGGCCCGAGAATCAGCTGTACCGGACGGTTCCCGAAGCTCGTTAGGGCGTACCGATACCATGGAATGTACGAAGGACGACCCTCCGTCCAAACTTCGACCAACGCTTCCAGAGCCCCTCCTTCCATACTTCCGCTCTGACACTAATCCTCAGCTCGGCTCAGCCTCCTCCACATCCACAGCCTCGACTTTCTGGACGACGACGGCTACCTCCCCTTGTCCATCCGGTTCGTCTTCCTCCATGTGTTCGACTTCGTCCTCAAGTAGCCAGCGGTACGTGCGTCGATATCAAGAAGACGGCGTGTGGAAGACTGCCGGGAACTTCAAGGATCTACCTGCGCTGGCCCACCTCGAATCCTTTGGCTCCATGCAGTCACTGGATGCCGCTCTTCCGCCAACTAGCCCCAGAAAACCCTCCAACCTGAAGCACAACACTCGAGTGGATGCTACGAAGACGAGCAAGCGAACCGCATCGACACCGCAGACACGGCAAAGAGCTTCCAGCACTACCGCGCCACGCGAGCCACCGACTCCCAGTCGTCGTCTGCGAGCAGCTCCGCGCCATTCATTCTGACCGTCCCTTGGTGCGTCTCTCGTATGCCAGGTAACCTATGCCCATGAAAACACATATATGCCACCACACCCTATGCTGATCATTTTATCACGTACCTATGCCCCACTCCCTCTTCCTCCTGCATCTCTCATCTCGTCTCTCTCCTGTGGATGGACAGTTTCTTGTTCGGCTCGTACAGCTCTCAGAACTTTTCATCTCTTGTCGTGTTTTGCTCTGTCCGAGTTGTACTACGCTTGTTGTGCTCTCTGCTCCTATCTGTAGTGTTGTAGCGTGCCTGGTTGTGTATTATTTTCCGGTGTATCATCCATAGAAGTCCCCCGATGTTGTATATATTATAGCGAGCTCCTGAATGACAGAAATTTCTCAATTCTTTACGTCGGTCGAGACGACAGCTGAGCGTACCTCGTGTGGTTCTTGTCTTGGATGAGATCCGTATTGGAATGCCCAGTCGACAAGAAGTTTCGAAAGGAGATGAGGGACCATTTCCTGTTGTGTGCACCGACCATTGCAGATACCAGAAAATCACCAAGACAAGCCTAGGTCCTGGTAGGATGACTATATGCGCGCAGAAAACCAGTTATAACTTCCAGCCACCACAAAAGCCCCAGGTCATCCTGAACTGTTTCGTCGGCCAGCACAGAATAAAGACGTGTCGTCCATTCGAGCCGAAATTTAGAAAAGTAGGAGTGGGAGCACTGGATAAGAGTGACTGCAGTAGTGCCAGTGTGCACTTTCCATGACACGCGCCTGTTTCGGAGGAGCTCTTCGACGTCCACAGCGACAGGCACACTTGCGCCCACAACTTCAAAGGGCGGCATAATAATATTTGCTTACTTCGCTGACCTCGACGTCCACGAAAATTCTCAGGCGGTCTCCAGACCAAGGGTGGGGCACGTGTTGCGGCTATCGCCATGTCCGTTTCTGATGCCTCCGCTGCCTGCAGTGCCAACGAGAGATTGCAAGTGCGAGACTGTCTTATCGAGCTCAGGGAGGCTCAGCACAGGGATAGACACAAAACATAAAAGCTATATATTCGTATTCTTGATGTGCTAGGTACATATTGAAATCGCATGGAGGACGGGTTAAGAAAGACGTCAAGCGGGCTATATATGAGGTTGCAGATATCTTGGCCATTGCACAAACTTCAAGTAGCTACGTGGCACGAAACAACGAGAAACGAAAACACATGCGCTGAAGCCGGGTCGATATGATGCAACTCACGGACGAGGAGAGGAGGTATCGCAGGGGAGTCGGGATGAATGTTGAAGGTATCGCAGAGTCAACTTTGTTCGAGAGGTGGATGTATGAGATGTAAACAAAAGAAAGGAAAACGCGCTTGCGCAGAAATAAGGAACTTGAAGAGCGAAGAAATGAAGGAAAGACACGCATTAGCACATTGGTAACTTCGAGGTGGATGCAGAGGAGGGCTGAGAGAAAAGAATTGCGGAGGAAGTGGAAAGACCATGAACGCCGACAGTGGTCATGCACCTACACGCGCCCTCTGGGGCCGAAAGCACGTCTTGCGGGATCGCTGCGGTCCTTTGGGGGAGGAACAGGCCCTGCGCTGGCAGAACCCGCGCGCGTGCGAGATCTTGTCCTAGGAACCTCAACAACTACTTCCTCGACCGTCGTTTCCACCTTCGTTGTCACTGTCCGCCGACGGCTGGGAGGCTTTGCCGCTGCTGCAACGATCGTAGGAGCCGCACGCCCGCGCACCGGGGTGACAGGTGCCTTGGGCGTAGGTGTCTTTGGAAGCGGAAGCTCGCCTTCATCTTCCTCGTCACTCGTGTCCCACTCCGACTTCTGGCGCTTGGGTTGAACTTTCTTCGCCCTGGCCTTGCCCTTGCCCTTGGTAGGCGTCTCAGGGAGCACGAGCTCGTGATCGTTGTCAACAACTGAACGACGTTTGCGCCGCGCGCGAGCTTCAGGGAAGAGCATCCGCGGTGGACAATAGTCCTTTGGCGAGAAGTCTGGATGCTCCGGAGGAAGGTTCGAAGGTGAATCGGGGCCGCCGCTCGGTGCAATTCCTGTGTCTGGATAACGAGGGTCATACAGCGGATTCTCAAACTCTTGACGAACACCTCGGCTAAAACACAACTAATGAGAAAAGTAAAGGCTATCGATGTAACGTTTGACACGTACAAGACATATGTGAGTGTCGGCCGCTCGACATGTTTCTTAGGAGCCGCAGGAACAGGCGCAGTGGATGTACCTGCACCAAAGACGGAGTCTTGAGAGCTAGCCGGGCTGTCATCAGAGACAAGGAAAGGGTTGTTTGGCGAGTCACGCTCAGGGAACAGACGCTTCTTCACCCCCTCCAACGCACTCTTCGCAGGTGGTGTCACGGGAAGCTCCTCTGCGATAGTGGGCAGAGCATCGAGCTTGGCCTTCCGCGGCGACTTCCTCCTGTGTGACTTGGGAGGGGACAGGAGGCCTGTTCTCGTTCGGTTGAGCATCCGGACAGGAGACGACGATGGCGACCTCGTCTGAGAACGGGTATGTCTGGCAGGACTGTCCAGAAGCGTCGTGTCCACTGCTTTGCCTTTGGCCGAGGCTTTAGCATTGCGCTTCAACTTGGCTGCTTCGATTTCTGTGACCGTCGACTCGCCCATCCAGAACGCATCCTCGGCATCCTTCCCACTAAGCTCAGCAGCAATGGCATCCAGCCGCAGCAGTTTCCTCTTGTTGTGCTCTACCGCAACGGCATCCTTCCCAGGCCCAGTCCTGCCTCGTTCGAGCTCTTCATCGTCTGAATCCTGGAAGTCGAGCTCGGAGCCAGAGTCGGTCGCACGGGAGTGTCTTGAGCGAGACCTCTTACGCTTGCGTGTGGGCGGCGGAGTGGGAAGAGAGACGGCAGAGTGGCTGCGCTTTAGAGGCTCAGACTTGCGCTTGGGCTGCTCAGCGGCGGGAGATGGGTCTCGCACAGGTGCTGCAGCCTTTGTGCGGGGCATTTGCAGAGCAACGACTGTGACGGTGGAGGTAGGTAGGCTGCTAGAATTTGTAGTATGATGTTTGATGGGTGTATAAAAGAAAGAAAGAGAAATAAAGGAAGAGATGAGTTGGCCCTGGAAGGAGATGATGACTGCAGGAGGCAACCGAATCTGGCCAAAACCGCCAAAGCAATCCCAGGCCACCCAATCCCAACAATACCGCGGCATCTCCCGCACGGCCCAAGCAGGCGCAAACAACGCGCTCGCACAGATGAAATATTCCTAGCAGGTATTTGAAGATAGGCATAGATCCATTTCTCGCGTAATATCGTGAATACGAATATCTTCAGTAATACTGGCCTGAAATATCGGAGGAGGAGCGAGAAAAGACCATAGCAGACTCGCCTCTTGCATGCACGTGACATCAATGCATGTAATGGGCGTCAAAGCCGCGTCCTCGCCTGCCGCCATTCCTCGCCACTCTGCCTGCAATCTGACCACCATCTTGTTCCTGCAGCTAGCAGATCATACACTGTGTTCATTGGCACGCATAACAAAACGACAAGTAACAAGATTGTAGTGTCAAGGCAATCAAAATGTGAGTATCTGGTGTGAGATTACGCGTATGGACGGCTCTGTGGCTCGAGATACTCTTATTCGTTCGATGCAGGATTTGGCCGGATTTAACTTATACAATGCTAACGATGCACACACAGGAGTAACACCGCTGCAGGACCCTCCAACACCGCAGGACCTTCCACCACCCCTGCAAATACGCAGCAGAATGCACCCACTTCTCTCGATGACCTCCTTCATTTCCTCCTCTCAGAACAGGAAATCACAGCAGTACAACAAACCCTGAAGAATTTCGCAACAAAGGAAACTCGAGATCCTATCCTAGCGAGCTTGCTGCCATCGGGTCAAGATCCTTTGGACCTCCTACACCCAGAGTCACAGACCCTTGGGTACCTGTACATTCTGTAAGGATCTCCTTTGCTCAGCCGTTTCACCAAGTTTTCCATGAAACTTACTCTCTTATCTATCCGGCCTAGATCGTCCCGATTGAACGTTCCAGGAGCACCGCCACCTCAACAGGCAGCTGTCGAGACGTTTTGTAAATCGTTCAACCCAGCGCAGGCTCGACTAGCACCTGAGCGTAGTATGTATCTGATTTCGCCGCTACAGCAATGTCTATGTATCTGACGGGGCAAATAATACAGTCACTGCCCTTGGAAAGGGCATTGTACGCGCTTCAGGAGACAACGTGCGTATCCTGATACGCAGCGCTTCCAAAGCTCATATTCTCTGCAGCTTAAACACGCGATCGCACCCCTACGAGACCTGATCACTCGTTACCCACCAAATCTTTCCTACCTCACGACCCTTCACCCCATTTTCCTGAATGTAAGCACATATTCTATTTCCTCTATCTCCTCAAAGCATTCTTATATACGCACAGGCATGCGTCACAACACGCAATTACGCCCCGGCCATCCCCATCCTGTCCACTCCCATTTTCAACATCGACACAACCATATCTCCCGATCTCCACTACAACGACAACCTCATCTACCATTACGCTGGTGGCGTCGCCTTGGGTGCCCTCAAAAGGTGGACAGAGGCGGAGGAGTTCTTCGAGATCGTGGCGACGGCGCCCTCACAAACACCTAGTGCTTTGCAGTTGGAGGGGTTGAAGAAGTTGAGCTTGGTGCAGCTTATCCTATATGGGAAGGTACGCATACACGTGCTGCAGGAGCAACGAAAGAAGAGAGAAAACTGACAGAGAAAATCGGATAGGCCCTTCCACCACCCAAGTTCACTAACGCTATTCTTATACGCCAATATAAGAACTCACCCTACTTTAATCTCCAAAAGGTCTATCCACGAACAGTCGCCAAGCTGCTCCCTACAATCGGAAAAGACGAAGAACTTTACAAAGCGGTATGTGCCTTTTCATTGCCGGCTCTCTTCATATGTCCTCCAGGCTGACCAAGTGGACCCTTTCGCGCACGATACTCCGTCTTATCGCTCCAACTAACACAGGAGAAGAACTGGGGCCTCATCCAACAGGTCGTCGCACGTGCTCCTCGGTGGTTGATCAAGAAGCTCACCCTCACGTACCTCACATTGGGACTTTCCGATATCGCGAGGCAGATTGGGGTAGACACCGAAGATGAAGTGAGAGCCTTGGTATTGGACATGGTGCGTCTCTCATTCCCTCAATCGCCTTCCCTCACTCCCCGCGTCGTCTCTCACAAGCCATCGTGCCTCCTATACCAACATCGCTGACCAACGACTATGAATATTATCATCCAGGTGGAAGCAGGAGAGATAACGGCATCGATATCCGCCTCGGGCACCGTCACCTTCTCCGACTCCGTCCAGCAACAATTCCAATCTGTCTCTAAGGCAGAGATCGACCAAGCCCTCTCACAGGCCCAAGCGCAGGGTCAGCTCCTCGTGCAGCTGGAAAGAGAGATGAACTTGAGCAAGGAGTATATCGCTAAGGCGTTGAAGCACAAGGATGAGGCATGGGGAGCGCCCGATGAGGAGATGTACAATGTGCAGGGTGGAGGTGGAGGATGGGGTGAAGACTTTTGAGACGAGCATGTAGAGTCTGAGGCTATATGTGATTGTTGAGTGACGGTTGGGGGGACGGTGAGCCCCTCAAATTATGTAGAATTACCATAAGCTTAAGGATACAATGAGGAAAACGTGTACAATGCCCTGAAGTCTACATTTCTATCTATGGTACTATTGTCCTGGGTATGTAAGAGGAGAATTGGGGTATAATCCTATAGAGAGTCTGCCGGTCCAAGAGTTAAAGTAACATCGACAGAGGGTTTCCGTGGGCGATATACTCTGCCCGCTTCTGTCCCGCAAACTTGAAGAAATAGCTGCCGTCGTATATGCCACGTACGTCTTCCATGTACATGACACCATCTTCGGGCCAGATGGTCAAGTATGCAGCAGACCCTATAATACATCGCTCAGACCACACCCAGCGTCAAGACTTCAAAAGTACTTACATTCAAAATACGCCGCGAACACACCAAAGAAATCAAAAACACATCGCTGGCTCCATGCGCCACGTAAAGCTTCACCAAACGTCAGCCCATAGTCTCCATGGCCGTTCCCATTGTCCAACTTCTTGCCGTATTTCGAAAAGAAATCGGCTAGCTGTTGCGGTCTGAAACGGCCCTCGTTGTCGTACGTGTTCGAGTCGCTGCCGTGTTTCGCGTTGTGGATCTGTTTGATGTATATGCGAAACAAGGGGTCGGGGAGGTAGTGGTAACGCGGTTGGGTGACGTATGAGAAGCCGGAGTGGATGATGAAGGCGGCCATGAAGGCCATGAAGACGTTCCACTTGAGAAGGCGCATGGCGACAAAAGTTTCCCAAGGGGTGATTATACCGTCGGAGTTGAGGTCAAAGAAGTTGCAATGCTGTTGGAGGACCTGTGACCGTGTCTAAGCGAGCGCAAGCGGAATTGGAGTGGTGGCGACTTACGGTTTGGTCGGTGTGAAGGCTGCTGTAATTGTTGTCTATCGCGCCGTTTGGGGACTGCTCTGTGATCGCGAGATTCGCGCGTGCAACAGAAGGGTGTAAGACGCGCTTCCAGGCAGTATAGACCGGTCTGTCGACCGTTCTTTCTACGGTTGGGATGGCTGTGGTTATGCCTGCTCGTAAAGAGTTAGACCTCACAAGCTCATAGGATACTGGGCTACTGACCGGATTTTTGAGACGACTCCATTGTTGGTGACGGTCAAAGGACAAACAGGTTAGAATATGCCAGCGACCAGCAACACGACGCCTCAGGCTGAACCTGGTAAAGGGTCAGCGACAGGTTATGACGTCTGCGCTCACCACAACATCTCTTGCTTCTTCGGGATGTGCACTCCTCGAACACATGTGATTTCAGACATATCTGAAGTACACAAACCTATCAGAGATGTTTTATTAGCGTAGTCCATCCCAGGGGAGGTGATATTCGCACTCGTCAGCATGCGAAACCAAGCGGGTGCCAGGCATCATACAACATACACCGTGGGAAAATGCACGTGACCCGAAGGGTATATAAACTTCGCCTCGCGCGTTTGTGTTTCCTCACTCATTTCTCGGACTCGCACTATTGTCCCCCTGTTGAACATCTTTTCTTTCTCGCAGGAGTCTACCGCAAGTCCAAGATCGATTCTTGTATGACGCCTCTAGCTGGAGCGCACGCTATCCCGAGTTCGGGAGGTCGTTGTGACTTGGCGTCGTGTTCCTTACCAGAGGTGTTACATCCCATTCCCTATCCCTATTATGTACCTATAGCTGGAGTAGTGTCAATGTTGCGCGGAATTGAATACGTGGAACGCAATCTCATACCTAAAGGATTGCTGGAGTGATCGCTGAGAAGCCGAAGCAGTATAAAAGTAATAAGTAAACCTGCTTCCGCTTTTTATCGTTCTTCACGCTGTGTTAATCCAAGTTTAACCTTCATGCATGAGGCACTGAGAACGTGTGTCACTGTATAGAATAAGATGCATTCATTTGCACTGAAATGTCCAGGTCTGAGTAAAGACAGTACGGTTATCAACTGAAGTCCATAGAAATGAGCGAACGGGCAAACGAGCGAAACAGTTCAAAACGAGTGTGAAGGTCAAAGTTATCACTTTGAAGTTTGACAATGATGCTACTAGTCATTACTGTACATGTGTAAAATAACGACGAGTGTTGCTGGCTAATTGGTGTGGTAATAAGCGATGCAGCAACAAAAAATCTACAACGGCCCACGCCTCTACATTGGCGTAGCCTGGTATCAAAATATGAAGTTGAAGTTGAAAATCCTCCAAGCAACCCTGTCTTGTCCATGTGTATATGAAGCCTCAATAAACCTCTGTGTCCTGTCAGTCGCAGAATATAGCTTTCAAGGATGCGTTTACTTCTTGGCAGCCTTCGCGGGCTTACCAGGGACAAACAACCACCACACGGCGATAAGCACACGGATACCCGTGCCGATACCGAGAGTACCAGCCGAACCGATAGCTTGGAGAATCGCACGCGACACGAAGCCGCCTACGAAAAGAGCGACGATACCGATGACCTTGTGGTCGCGTGAGATGACCCAACGGTTGAGGCGGAAGAGGTTTGGGTCAGCCATGAGCTCGCACCACACGGTCGTTAGAACGACTACAAATGGGGGCGATGAGTATGCGATGTAGCAAAAGAGAAGACATGACACGCACTGGTCGTGGCGAACTGTGTGTTCACCCGCTTGCCCATAATTCCCTGCAGCCCCATGCTCGCACTCATGAACCCAACCGTTGCGAAACTCAGCGCGTTCGTCCATGCGGGCTCATCTCGCAGGCTTGCCTCGCTCGCCTCGTGGCTCTTCCATATGCAGAGGGCTGCCGCCATAGTGAAGAGGGCTTGGATCATCGTACCGAGGAAGAGCCACAAACGAGTCTTGGACCCAATGCGGTCACCAATACGGCCGAGGAAGGCTCCAAAGATGAAAGTAAGGACGGAGGTGAGGGCTTGCTTATCGGGGAGGTGGAAAGAGCCGTCGCGTTCACCGAAGGTGTTATCGAAGAGACGTGCAAGGGCGAGTGCAAGCTACAGTGTGGTTTCGCGGGAGTTAGAGACGGTGCATCGAGTGTAAGGGGTACACTAGACTTACCTGGACTGTATTGCCCGTCTGGAATGCACACCACACAAAGATGGCAGAGAAACAAATCACATCGCTGTTTCGCCATGTCAACGAAAGTAAGTTGCACAGGAAGAGGGGAAGGTACGCACATGAATCCGGTCATGAAGCAGTACGCCGCCAAAGGAAACATCGACTTCTCGGGATCAACATCGCTCAACATGTGGGCCTTGGTGAGAATTGTAGTGGGTGCTAGCCACAGCGCAGAGTCACGATCCTGCTCCTGCTCCTTCTCGTAGGACGGGGTCGACGCTGCGGGCTGCCCCTTCTCCAACTGTGAGTCTGCTGCGGCCATGGCGACTTTTTGTGGTGAAAGAGAGAAGAGAGGACCCGCGAGGAGGGCGAAGGGAGGAGGACTCGGGTGGAGGAAGCGGAAGGGCGATGGACTCGCATTGATATATATCTGACTCCGAGAATAAATAAAGTCTGGGAGGCACGGAGAGGCTTGGCTGGGACACGGAACATGGGCGTCTCACACTCCTCCGAATAAACGAATTCCTCTCTATCGCCGCACACATCCTCGTTCGACTGTCATCAGAACTGTCGAATATATACCCCAAGCATCCTCAAGCAATCCATCCTTCTATCTCAAGAATTTCTATGTCCTCGCGTACGAGCCCAAGCCTTGGCCTCCGCTCAAATCACACCATCTCAAAAGCTTATCGCGCGCGTACTATTAGCCCAGATTATCCAGTCACAAGCCCTGGCCAGCGAATCAGCGGTTGAGAGTTCCCTCTCAAAGTCCCAAGACCATTCAATTGACCGGACTCACTCTGACACCGCGTCTCAAGTTCCAACTTAACAGCGCGATCCGTATCGTATCGGTGCAGCTATATCAGAGAGGCAAAGGAAGAAATTCTATATGTGCACTACGACAAGATTAGCTAGAAATGGTCCTACATGGCTACTATCGATAACAAAACACAGCAATGCATTATTTTTGTACATGATTGGTTTACGAGTTGTGTATGTGTCCGCGATTCACATCCCCACTCTGACGACGCTGACGAGAACACCTCATGAGAGCTTGGAGAGCACACGAGGCTGCGAGACGTCTGCCATGTTAATGAAGATATCGTCGGCGGGGTGGCGGTAGAGCCCTGAACGGAGACGCTTCTGGTCGAGGTGGTGACCAATGAAACCGATCGAACGTCCGAGCACGAACAGACCGTTCAGTGTACCGATCTATGACGGAAACGGCAGTCAGTATCGATAACAAGCAAACACGGACTAGAGTGCACGCTTACCTTGACATACTCGTCAGCCTCCTCCGGAGTGAAGGCACCGCTATCGCGGAGCAGATCAACAAAGCAGACAGCGATGCAACCGTCGACGTTGAGGATGAGCGTATCCTTCTTCGCGGTTGTCACCTTCTCGACAGCGAGAGCGTAGTCGAGCAAGCTGTGGCTCGGGAAATGCTTGTGAACGTACTCCTTTACAAGCTCCACACGCAGATCAGGGTTGTTGACACTCTTGATCTTGTGGCCGATACCGGAGACTGTGAGGGAGGACATAGGAGATTAGGCGGGCGAATATATAAGACAAGACCGTAAACACTCACTGAGCTTGTTCTGCTTCCTCGCACTATCGACGAACTCACGAGGAGTCATGCCAGTGTCGCGGGCGTTGGAGAACATGGCAGCAGCCTCGTCGAGGGCACCGCCAAATCGGCTGCCAATGGTGAGCAGACCAGAGGCAAGCGACGAGATGAGGTCCTTGCCCGCACGGGTGGCGACGATCGTGTTCATGGCACTAATACTAGTATTAGGAATGGCCTCATACAAAAACAATAAGAAGACTCACCCAGAGACGGCGGGACCGTGGTCGGCAGTGAGCATGAGCACCATCTCGATGAACTTGGTAGCCCATGGTGGCAGGCGCCTCTTGAACCACAGCAAACTGACGACACCACCCAGGCCTATGTCCTCCTTGAAGACCTCGGAGATACGCATGCCGGCGTACAACAACTCCTGACCACGCTCATCGGAGATGGTGGAGATGAAGGCGGCGGGCTTACGGATGAGACCAAGTTCCTGTGCCCACTTGTAGTCCATGGGAATGACAGGTGGGTCACGCTCGGGCTCAGGAACGATAGAGCCAACGGAGACGAGACGTTCGTATGTCTCACGCAGAACCTGAGGGAGGTCCTCGAAGGTGTCAGGAACGATGAAGCCAGCCTTGCGCATCGCGGCGTTCTTGGCATCGGCAGTCTCGAGGGCAGAGTTGGCCATGGAGCCGGCGTGACCGAACTGCACCTCCGTCGTGAACATCTTTGCGCAAGTACCGATGGCCCAGGCGACAATAGGCTTGGTGATCTTGCCGGTCTTGACGGCTTCGATAACGCGGTACTCCTCGATTCCACCGACCTCTCCGAGAAGGACGAGCATCTTGCACTCGGGATCGTTCTCATAGCGAAGCAGGTGGTCGATGAAGGTGGAGCCAGGGTAGCGATCACCACCGATGGCGATACCCTCGTAAGTTCCGTTGGTGACGAGCGAGAGAATGTTGTTCAACTCGTTCGACATACCACCAGACTTGGAGACGTAGCCAACAGAGCCCGGACGGTAGAGCTTGGAAGCGATGATGTTGTCCATCATGCTGTGGACTCTCGTAAGTACGAATTGCAGGATACATAGACTAATTACGCTTACCCTCCAGAGTTACCGATACGGAAGCAGCCTGGCTTGATACCACCAACGGTAGCGGGGCCGATGATGAGGACGCCCTTCGACGTAGCGAGGTGGAGAATCTCACGAGCATGGCGCTCAGGTACACCTTCAGCGATGATAGCGATACTCTTGATCTGAGGGAAGGCAAGGATCTCAAGAGTACTCGAGTACACCGAACGAGACGAGGCGAAGTTGACAACAACGTCGGCGTCGGGGTGCTTCTTGATAGCATCCTCGACGCTGGTGTAGACAGGGAGGAGCGTCTCCTTGGTACCCCAGTAGAACTTCTGGATGTGGTGGCCACCGAAGGGGTAGATCATCGCAGCGACGGAAGGAGTCTCACGACCGCACGAGTAATCGAAGTCAAGCATGCCCTGGATGGCACGAGGCTGGAGACCGTAGACGAAGGAGCGGGTTGTGGAGTCAAAAGGCCTGAACCAGGGACGGGTGGTCTTGCCAGCGGTGTCGAAGCGGACGATTTGGTCATCGGCTTGCACTCGCTTACCGTCGGCGCTGATAGTACCAACAGCAGGAGAGGGTGTTTGAGCACCGCCCCCTACGACAGATCCTTTGGGAGAACCCGGAACGGCGGGAGTGGGAGGAATAGAGTGGAGCGGGTTCTTGGGCTTGGACTCAATGCCGAGAGCAAGAGGAACGATGGCCGTGATGTGAGTGTCGGGGCCATAGACCTTGATCTCGACGCCGAGCGACTCTCCAAGGAGACGCATGGCCTTCAGGCCTTCCTGGTAGTTGGGACCACCACGGCGGACGAAGATCTTGACATTGTGCGAGATGAGGGGACCCTTGTATTCCTTGAGAGCGCGGATGATACCCTTGAATGTGGCAGCGACGTTGGTGAAGTTGGCAATACCTCCACCAATGATAAGAATCTTGCCGTCAGGACGAGGCGTGCCGCGAGTCATCAAGTCAACTGCGAGGATAGTTTAATATACGCGATATAGAGGAGAACGAATGTAGCTCACTGATCGTCTTGGCATATTCGTACGTCTGACCCTCCGTGGGAGCACCAGAGTATTCACCGTAGTTGGCAAGTTCGTGGGCAAAGCCGTGAGCAGCAATGGCATCCGAGTAGACAACGGAAGCACCACCACCGGCGACCATCGTCCAGATGCGACCCTCTGCGTTCAGCACTGTAAGCTTGAGAGAGGCACCGGTGGAGCCATCGAGCTTCTGAATGTAAGCTTCCTCCTTGGTCAGGTCACGACCGAAGGGCGCGGGCCAGACCTGTAGCATATCATGAGTATGCAATGAGATACGCAAGAGTTGCCATGCTTACCATAGGAGGGCCACGGTCAGCAGAGACAGGCTTGCCCTTGGTAGTGGTGGCTTGAGAGCCGCTCTCGTAGACTGACAGGTCACGGGCGATTGACCACTTGGGACCACAAATGGACTCGGCGGTCTGATCAAGCTTGGCGGCCATATCAAGGTAGTGAATCGTGGGCTCGCCGCCGTTCTCGCCATCGAGGACAATCAACGGGTTGATTTCGAGGTAGGCAAAGTGGAGGTCGACGTAGACGGAATAGAGACGGATGAGGAAGTCGATGAGGGTGTCCTTCTTGGCTTCGGGGACGTGGGGGAGGAGGGTGGTAGCAATGGTCTCTCGTGAGGGGAATGGGGCACCAACAGGGAAGTTGAGGGTGAGGGCCTTGGCGTCGACGTCGCCGATATCGACACCGCCCTCGTGGGTGAAGAGAATGGAGTCACCCTCACGCTGAGAAGTGATGCAGACATAGTACTCGGTGTTTGAAGGGTGGGGAAGGAAGGGCTCGAGGATGAAGTTGTTGAGGGTGCCTGTTACTGTCTCGACCTACGAAGGAAACAATCATGTTGTTAGCATTATGGGCGTCTGCATTAAGCACAACTATCACGTGTAAGATAATAATGAACGGACGCGTTCCTCGAGGGAAACACGCGAATACGCGACACAGACGCGTGCAGTAAAAGTGTATAGAGATACGAAGAAGTAGTGATCATGATGCTGATTGCACTGTGCAGAGAGGCAGATCATGGGGGCAGAGGTGATTGAAAATTTCTGGTGGGCAAAGACTCACCTTCTGGTGCTTGCCTGCGCGCTGGACAATCCATTCCTTTGCCTCTTCCCAGGTCTTGTTGAGCGCGAGAAGACCGGCCTTGCCTCGTCGCTTGATGAGCTGATCGGGCTTTGCGACAAGCTTGGTGTTGTAGACCCAGCCAGGGAGCTGCGAGTCGGGGGTGATGGCGTTGGTGGCAGGGTCCCATGACACCTGCGCAACCTTGGGAGAGGGGTAGACAAGATTTGTCTTGACGGTTGCGGAGGGGTCGACGGCGGGTGCGCGTTCCAGCCAGTAGGCGAGGAGCAGCTTGGCGTCGTACTCGCGAATGGCTGTGGGTGCAGTGTGAGGATGTCGTGTGGATGCACAGACGGAGAGGGGTACGTACGTTTGGCAGACATTTTGGACGGGCGCAAGGAGAGGAGATGAGGGAAGAGAAAGGAGACGAGTTGGGCTGCAGACGAGCGTTGGGGGTATTTAAGGCAGTGGGCGGTTAGAGGCGAGATTAAAGAATGGCAGGAATCGCCTCACCAGCCTAAATTCTGAATCGACAGACTTTGTTTGCTCAGAATCCAAGCAGCATTTCTCACTCCTCAATTGGCCAAATCACGGCGTAAACTTCCTTATTCTGCAGCCATCATCCACCAAAACCACTCAGCTCACCTCGCCCCCAACACATTACCAAGGCGCCTATAACATCAGACCATCCTTCAATCTCTCGCAAATCGCCCCAGTCGCTGTCACCGTCCCCAACTCGAACAAGCTGCTAGTAGCGGGTGCACATCTGCTGCACATCTGCTGCACATCTGCTGCACAAATACTATACATCGTGTCCGCCTCGCACACCGCACGCGTCCGTCACAGGGGCCATCCTCGATCACAAGGGTCGCCAACGTGGTCAATATCGAATAACGGATGATATACAGCAGACGTAATCACAGCAGCAGTCCAAAGCAAGGAGAAACAGGATATCGAACAAATACGAGCGGTAGTAATGTACGTGGTATACGGGCATGTGCAGAGAAAAGGTAGATATAGACAATATACATAGCTGGGCCACCGCCATGAGTGCTAGACCACCGTACGATTTGATTGGCACGCACCAGATCCAGCAATCCATCCTCGCTGCGACGATCATTCTCTCCAGCTTCCCTGACTATCTCCTTAGACATCCCTCGGGACATCTACGAAATAACACAGGCACTACAGCACCCCGCCGGGCGCGTTTCGCCGTCGCCATCTATCGTTGAGTGACGGCGCAAACTCATCTTTTTCGGGGCATCTTTCGCACCAGGTGGGGGCTGCGAGCGGATCGACAAGTGAACAATCGTGGGGGGTGGTGACGCGGAAGTGGATTCGCTGGTCGGAGGGGAGATATGAAGAGGGAATCCAACCTCTGCGGGCGACGTGCGTTCGTAAGAAACCAAGTCGACAGACGGTCACCATAGTAAGCACTTACTTTCCAGCGTATCCTCATCCTGCAATATCTTTCCAAGGTACAAAATGCGCAGGTATGACGGTGCTGGCGGTCGTTCGTCCTGCCATTCTGCGAGACAAATACGGGTTGTCAGGATGGTGATTGAGTTAACGGGGCTGGAGTAAATGTGGGGTGCGCGACCGCCGACAGAGCGACCACCGCAGTAGCCAGCGCATCGCCCCGTCGTAACGTACCATTTGGCCATGCATTCCATACCAGCTCCTTCGCCCTACCCACCGTCGTTTCCGGTTCAAAGGTCATATTTCGTCGTCGTCCAGATACCAGTAGAAATGTGAGTGCAACCTGAGGGGTCTGAGGGACGGATAATTGTGCTTCAGATGCAACGTCGTCTGTCGCATTGTCGTCGTGATGGTCATGGCCCTCGTCAACTGGAACTCCTTCGTCGTAAGCCATGGTGTCAACTCGCGTGAATGAAGTCCGAGCAGATGGTGACAGAACGGAAAAGTCCCCATGGCGAGGGATGCTTGGGTCAATATCCAAGAACGAAGGAACTGGTAGCGATTCAAGACGTTCAGACGACATGAGTGAGAGCGTGGAATGGGTTCACGACCAGAGCTGTGGAGGAGCAGACATGGACTACTTCTGAGTATATTGGCGCTAATGAGGATAGCAGGTATTACTGTCGATCATCGATTTACGTAAGCTTTTCTCGCGCCGTTTTGGTCGACGTCTCACACAGGCGCTAGTAAATCTCGGTTTCATAAATACGAGTTTTAGTATTATACAAACTGGTTCCCCCTTCCGTAGATTCAATGGATGCCTACCCGTGAGGATTTAGAGATTTAGAGACCTCTAAAGTTTGGTCTCTGCCTGATTTCCCTGAAACACCCAGCAACGATTGGGTACAGTCATCTACCCCTCAACCGGACGCTACCCCTCAACCGGCCACCTGCCTTATACGGTAGGCGCCGTTCCATTTTGGAAAGCACAAGCCTGAGGCCACCGCCGTTAAAGTCAATCTCATGGCAAGTGTGCATGTATACCAGTCTAGAGATGCTCAAAATGCAAATCTATGTACAACTAGATACATATACGATACAATATATACAATTCCAATTCTCACAATTTCTCAGTATCTGCGCTGCGAGGCAGTGCGAGCTAACTTCAGCTAAGTATCAGCACCCTCAAGCTACCGGGCCTCCGTGACTCCAGCAAGCCTTTCATAGTGTCAAACAAAACATCAGACTTTTGTTGCCTCCTCTAGTTCTTCCAAATCGTCGACATCGAAGCCACGCACTTTGTAGCCAAGGCTGCTGCCAGTGCGATACCAGTCCTCGAGTGCGCTTACAAGTTTCCAAAACGGGATGACGCCTACTGTATAAGGCAGGTGGCCGGTTGAGGGCCGGTTGAGGGGTAGATGACTGTAGAGATATGTTTGAGCACTTCAATGTTTAGTAAATGCCCAATGTACACTGTGACTAGTACTGTACTGTAGGGAGCTTGTCTTTACAATGAACACTATGTACCAGGAC
>JAXQGN010000113.1:0-65236 GCA_037039805.1 Irpex sp. M6601 | reverse complement strand
TGCGACACTGTGAGTTGCATAAATATTCCCCAGTGCCCCTGGTAGCGGGTTTTGCTGCGAATGCAGCCCTACTTATTCCAGAGATATGTAGCGACGACTCACCTCAATCAACCGCGATCGACTTACAAGTTGCATCCGAGACCAGCCACTCAGCCCCACTCAGAGACCTTGGATTTCATGTGTTGTTCATTGGGTTCAGCAGCGTGATCAATTCCAGCTACACCTGCTTCATAGCGTTGAAGGAATGAATGACGACCAGCAAGTCGAAGAAGAAGTGGTAAGTAGACTCACTAGCCAATGCGGCTTGCGCCACAACTCGACCAGAACCGGCATGATCGGCATCTTCCTTTACCAAGATCTCATTTCGATCTCATTCGCTCACTGTCCCAAGGCGAGCGGCTCTGCTTCGTACCACCACAACCTCTCTATCTGGGGAACGGTCCTGTAGATGGCCTAGTTCTATACTCTTAACGACCTGCTACGCATGCTTATGATTTCTACTACGTCTATACTTCTTACCTCTGTTTCACCTAAGCTGCTAGTGGACGAAGATGTCCGAGCCAAACTCACGCACACGCACTCCCGCACCTACTCTTCGGCAAGATCTTGAGGAGAAGAACGCTCTACCAAAAAGCGAAAATGACACTAGTGATGTGTCCAGGTCACCGTCGTATTCACTCGATGGGCACGCGAACGAAAGGGACATCGCTGGGAGGAGACGAAGACGACCACGGTGGCAGCATATCCGCATAGGCAGCGGTATCATACGTGACATACGCGCACGCGCTCCGTTCTACATCAGCGACTGGAAGGACGCTTGGAACTATCGAGTTATCCCTGCCATAGTCCTCATATTCTTCGCAAAGTACGTGTCACACTCCCAGCAGGAATCAACGTCAATTCATCGTTTCACAGCGTGTTACCAGGTATCGCCTTCTCACTAGATTTGATAGAGACAACACAACAGTATGGTGTCTCAGAAGTCCTGCTGTCGTCCTTCATGGCCGCGTTCATATTCTCTGTGTTCGGTGCCCAGCCACTCTGCATCGCTGGTGTTACAGGACCCATCACGGTGCTCAACAAGACTATATTCGACATTATAGAACGCCAGCCAAACCCGCCGAATTACCTGCAGTTCGTCGGGTGGGTCTACCTTTGGGGAGCCATTCTCCACTGGATAACTGCAGCGCTGAATTGTGAGTAGCATTTGCCCATGCTGTGACCTGTACATCGTTGAACGCTTGTTAGGGTGCAACTTCCTGAAATACGTCACGCTATTTTCATGCGACACATTCGGATTCTACGTATCCTGGGTCTATCTGCAGTACGGCGTCCAAGTAATCACACGCCAATTCCCCACGCCAAACCGATCAGACTCAGAGTCAACAACGGACGGCGCCTTCGTCGGTATCATTCTCGCCCTGCTCATGGTCGTAACCTGCTACCTCTTCCGAACCGCCTCCCAGTCCGCCTACTTCCACCGGCACGTCCGACGCTTCTTCGCCGACTATGGCATGCCCATCGCACTGGTTGCGTCGTCCGCAGTGGCTTACTGGGGGAGATTCAACCATGCGAACCCCACGACACTACCGGTCGGGAAGGCCTTTCAGCCTGCTGGCGGTCGAGAGTGGCTCGTTCGGTTCTGGCAGCTGGACGGTAAATGGGTCGGGATTGCCTTCCCGTTCGGCTTCGCGCTTTGGGTGTTATTTTTCTTCGATCATAATGTCTCTGTGCGTATTTCGTTTTCTCTCTCTCCCTCTCGCCATGTACAGATCTTTGACATTCGCGCATCAGTCTCTCATGGCACAAGGCAGTCAGTTCCCGCTACGTAAACCACCAGGCTTCCACTACGACTTTTTCATCCTTGGAATCACGACGTTCATAGCCGGGTTACTAGGCGTACCCGCCCCAAACGGACTTATACCCCAAGCACCGATACACACCACTTCACTGCTCGTTATGGGCCGCACCACCACCGAACCAGACGACGAAGTTGGATACTCACGTCGACAACACGATTCTGATGCTCATCCCAGGGATGAAAAGAATCAAACCGATCGTCCCACCCGGTCGAGGGGTGTACACCCGTCACATGTGCCCGACGACTTTGAAGTTGAACCTGACCCGACGCACGCGAGGGATGGACAGGGAGAAGCGCGTCAACACGAGAAACCGATCGCAGTGGTCGAACAACGTGTGTCGAACCTCGCACAGGGCTCGCTTTGTCTCGTTCTTCTCACGGGACCGTTCCTGCATGTGTTGAACTTGATTCCCAGGGGGGTGCTTGCGGGGCTATTGTACGTTCTCGTTATCATGGCAACTCGATCGTGTTACAATACTCACTGGACGCCGATGCCTTTGTGCATTGTAGCTGGTATATGGGAGCGGACGCTCTCGAGGGTAACGGCATCACCCGGAAGCTCCTGTATTTTCTGCGGGACCGGGCGTTGACCCACGGCGATGAGCCTTTGCGCAAAGTCCGAAGGTCGCGTGTGCTCCTGTTCGTCGGTGTGCAGCTTGTGGCCTTTGGCGCTACGATGGCTATCACGCAAACTATCGGTGCGCGATGTTTTCTTGTTGTCGGTGTGTTGATGCCAGGCTCATACAGTCGTACAGCTGCTATTGGCTTTCCTATAATCATCCTACTATTGATACCCCTCCGGACGTGGCTGATCCCTCTCCTTCCGTTTACGCAAGACGAGTTGGGCATCCTGGACGGCCCTACGGCCTCGGCCTTCGTAAGTGGAATTTTTATTCTGGTTTGTTTTTGTTCATACACTCAGCAAATACATGTGGCCAGACCATGGAATCCGTCGGAGGCATATCCTAAGTCTCAAAAGACGACACTGCTGAATATTCTTACCGGCCGGCGGAAGGGTGTCTGCATTCTATTGCTCGATCGGACGCTCTGCTTCTTTAGATCCACCGCATTGACCAATAGATCTCTTCGCTATATTGTTCTCGACACATGTATTCGAGCGTTCTGGCCACCCAACCGCTAGATTTTCCGTCATTCGCCCCGGCATGAAATTGCCTGTCCACCGGTGAATTTGTATTGTGTATTATATCGGACACTTCACCTCGCTCGACGATTTGCAAGTGAGGAAGTCATACGGAGTAGCTGGGGCCGACAAGTCCAGCCTGTTATAAGTATCGCAGGGCTCGCTTTAATCTACCTGAATCGAGTCCTTCCGCCCCCTCCCCCACTTTGTACTTACCCGCCTCTTCGCCTTACCCAAAATGGCATCCCGCACCTCCTCGGTCGCAGTCTTTGCCTTCATCGTCATTTTCGCGACAACTACTGTTCTCGGTGACAGCCAGTGCGCACCGGGAACGTACAGTTCGAATGGAAACGCACCGTGTACACAGGTGAGTCCTGCGCAGTCTATCGCGGTTCTCCGGCCGTACCCCTGACGATCGGTCCTTTTTCGTATATAGTGTCCTCCTGGTACATACCAGAGCCGTAAGCCTTCAAAGCAAAATAACACACATCTCAGGCTGACGACTTGGCTATTCTGTAGAATACCACGCCACGAGTTGCACAGAAGCCCAGTCTGGCTGGTACGCCGCCGGCCCAGGCGCCGCCTCGCAGTCCCAATGCGGTACGGGCTACTACAGCACCGCTGGCTCTTCCCAATGCACCGTCTGTCCCCCTGGCTCGCACTGCAATGGATACACGAACGACAAACCCCAGTTATGTGAGCCTGGACGGTACCAAGCTACCACAGGCGCGCGGGACTGTACCGAGTGTCCGCCCGGGACGTTCAGCAATACGTACGGCGCGACTGCCTGTTGTTCATGGTACGTGCGTCTAGATATGCGTGAGGGAGAAGTGGCTGACGTTTTTGTGTGGATGTGAATAGCTGCTCTGGGTGGTATACGGACCAGCCGGGCCAGACCCACTGCTTCAACTGCCCGAACCGTGGGTCGTTCCAGCAGGGTTGGTCGCCCGTTGGCGCCACCAGTTCTAGCCAATGCATAGCTGCAGGCGGAGCGTTGTCCTCTTGCTCTGCCAGCGGCAGCTCATGTCGTACGTCTCTTCATTCTCTTGAGCATCTCCCCCTTCACTAAAATGTCCTGTGGTCAGCCGCAACTGGAGGCGCTGTCACCTCCGGCACACCTTCCAACCACAAAAGAAAGGATGCTGAGTCCCAGTCCTCCCTGCGCTCGTCTTACAAGTGTCCGAAAGGGTACAGAAGCTGTCCCATATACGGAACCGTCTACAAGCGGAGCTTTGTGAAGACGTACGAGTGCGTTGACATCTATAATGAGCTTGAGATGTGCGGAGGATGCGTGCATATGGACTCGCCGAACGGTGAGGTCAACTTGGATGGTGGGAGAGACTGTAGTGCCATACCTAACGTCGACGCCGTACGATGCCAGGAGGGTGTATGTCTGATCGGTGAGTACCTGCTGGCCAGCTTAGCGAGATAATCCATGTCTGACTGATTTCGTTTGGTGTGTAGAGTCATGTATGCCCGGATATGTGATCTCTGCGGACGGCTCACGCTGTCGCCCACGCTTCTAAGTCGTAGCACAGGATTCTTTCACTTCGATTTCGGCGAACTCTACCCTATATTTTTGTAGTGTCTCTGCGTTTCATTTGTGTTTCATTTCCAGACTGAGCAAGGTACAGACATCGCGAAGATTTTACAGCGGCTCTAATAGACCATGCCATGATATCCTGTATGTATACTTACTATATATCCCATCGTCGTTTGTCAGCGTTTTTCCAAGCTCAAGTTACAGCGGCCATGAGCGTAGGCTGAGCAACAACTTCAGCCATGGCTCCGATTTCTGTACGAAGACGCACCTTGCGTTACGTTACCTGGGGGAGTTCATCGAACGGGTGTTTCGCTGTCATAGCAAGGGAGTCCGTCAGCGGAGGCGGTGGGCTTGAATTCTGAGAACCAATCAGAGGGACTCGAGAGAAGGCGGTCTCGATTACTGTCACGATATTTTCCTCCGTTGCGGCTTTTGGCATCAGATGTGATCATGACAGTCAAATCCAGAACGACAGACCGCTTTTTTTGTATACAGCGGCCGTTGGGCCAGACGTTAGCTTCCTATACTACAGAGGACTAAACTAGTACGAGAGTACGAGAGAGAATTCGGCGCGATAACTTCCACGTAGTTCTCCCTACCATGAGTTAGTCAATGCATAGCTCAAGCCTGCGGTGGAGATGAGTATCAGAACATAGTATGAGCGAGTATTTGACAGAATAGAAGATATACACTGCTACGTACCCGTCGAGCCATTTGGCTCTCATGGCATAAAAATGTGTCTCCTCATACACAATATGCTCCTTTACCTCCTCTGGCACGTTTTGCCAACGCTCTTTATCCCAATCAAGCGAACCATCCATCCCATAACATCGTATTCTCTTCAGTCCCGTACCATGTGACACGGCTGAGCAGAACTTGGACTGCGATAGCAGTTGCTCGAGCGTGTATTGTTCAAATCCAATCTCGGGCAGTGCAGGGGCCTTTTCGATAGCTTCAAGAACTCTCGGTAACAGCGTTTCTTCGGCAGATAACATTCCGACAAAAGTAAGCAGCTTCTACGCGTGTATTTCGTTGTTAAACGACGCATTACTCGAGATTATGACAACTGAGCACCCACCAGGGACTTCCAACTCCCCAACGCGTCAAAGAAAGCGCGAGTGGTCGTACTCGTCTTCTTGTTAACGTTACCCCAGTCGTACCCGTGCACAAAAACCTGTGTAGGATTCATCCGTGGCAAGGCATGTAAAAGGCCGGAGATAGGTAGCTTCGACAGGAGGTGAAGTTCTACATATAGTGTACATATGTTGGGCGCATGTCGAATGACGTCATGTAGTTTGTGGCCATATCCACCGTTAAGATAGAGGTTGTGGATGAAAGGACCAAGGGAAGGAGTAGAGGTCAGGGTTCTTGCTAGCTTGACTACTTCGGCGTCCGACCTGAGCTGAACTGTCTCGTACAAGAGCGGCGTAGCGACTCTGAGCCACTGCTTGCACACCAGTAGCAGTTGAGTCGGGATGCCTCTCGGGTCTTCAAGATAGTGAGGAGGATGATAACCCGTGAAGATGTCTTCGAGAGTACGTTCGCGGAAGCATAGCTGTAGGATTTCGTGCAGGACTTCTTCGGGAAGTGTAGTGTAAGTGTTCATGTAGAAAGTGGATTATAGTAAGTGCGAACCGACGACGTGCTTGCCGTCCGAAGATATATATGTAGAAGAAGTACGTACCTAGGTCGCCGTGGCCTGAGCCTCGACTCGAATCGAGGTGGAAGGCTTTGGCGGCTCGCGACGAATATCGGAGGAGGCTCCAGATCTACAACAAGATCAGCCAACCAATGCTCTGGAGCCACTAATTATGTTGAACTTGCGAGTAAATCTGTGTAATGAATGTCAGGCGCAAGTGTACAGTGCCTGCCGTACCTGTTACTTATATTACTTGGTATCTCTCAACCTGAGTTCCAATAGTTACACCGTGTCAAGCTTCCACACTTCGGCCGCTTGCATTTGGGAATTTCGGGTAGTACCTGAACGTACTGGTATGTAGCTAAACCCTGGAATATTAGGAAGATCAGAATGAACCGTATGAATTGTAGGGACACTACTTTGCACTGCAAGCTCGTAGTAGGCAAAATGCAACAGCTTGCCTTAGTCGGACCGGACGCCGTGGGTGACGGTGAGCAGAAGGGAGAGATGGAGACGAAGGGATTGTGCGATCCTATTCTGCAGCCTATTACAGCTGTAATTGAGACGTCGGTGCACCGACTACATTGCATTTGTAGTACCTATAAATCGTTGTTTCGAGAAAACTTCGTGGGCGCAGAGCCCTCAAATTAGCATCCGACGGTGAACTTCCTACTGGACGTAGTCAAACCCTCCTTGTCCACACGAATCTCCTCCGTGAAGAACCGCACGTCCACAGCATACTCTCCTTCGCCCAACTCAACAGCAGTCTTATTCGTGAGCGTATCCAGCACCTTCCCGCTCTTTCCATCATACCACTTGATCAGCCAACTTTCCTTCTCAGGAACCGGCACTTCACGGAGCTCAGCCAGCGGGGCAAGCTTAAGGTTGACAGAGTACGCATCACTGGCGGTGTTCGTGCACTCGACGTCGACGTCGTCGATGAGATCGACGCGCTTGAGAAGCTTGAGCCAGAGGTCCTCTTGGCACACCGAGCAGAAGTCGGGTGTGGTGACGATGCGCATCAGGCAGTCCTCGTTTGTCGGGCGGTAGTACGTTTCGTTCTTGTCAGAGAAGCTGTGGGGTACGTTGAGTTACGAGTGTTAATAAGACTACGAGAGGGGTACATACGTAGGGTAGAGACTGTAGTGTCCTGGCGTAGCGTTGAATCTTCATGGAACGTCTCTGCTCAGTCGGCGAATAGAAAAGGTAGAACGAAACCCTTACTGTGTCTCATCACCAAACTCGAGTACCTCGATGCTGCACAATTGCGCGATCCCCTCCCTCTCCGCGTTGTTCAAGTTGAACTTGACTTCATGCTCCCCATCACCAAGTCCACCGTCCCTATAAATGTCGTAGTGCCAACGATCAACACCGAGCCCAACCTTCGGCGTCCACCCCAGATCCTTCCCGTCAAGTTCCACAGTCAAATCCGTCTCTTCTGGTAAACCAGACAAGGAGAACCGGACGAGGTGTCTTGCGTATTGTCCGGAGGCAGGGAACTTGGCGGACCATTCGGTAGTAGTGTTGAGCATCGACCAGGCATAGCTTTGCAGTGGCATAACGGAGCGTTCCGCGCGGACTTCGTCGACGGATGCAGAGGAAGAAGAGTTGGTAAGCCAGTGAGCCCATGTTACTGGTGTAGTCAGATTCGGGTGGCTGTTGACACCGAAGTGGTCCCAGTCTTCGGCACCGTCGTATTCTTCGCCGACGTCGATGATAGAATGACCTAGTTCATGTCTGCGTTTTGTTAGTATGCGCTCTGAGGGACCAAGTCTTTGACGCACCTCAGAACGAGTGCACCGTTGGCAATCGAAGGTGTAATGACACTGTTGAAATATGAGCGGGCTTCATAAGCTGCATATAGGGGTTACGAACGTGAACTCTCCACCCAGACCTATCAGATTGTTAGCTTTTGTTTTGTCTTATCAACGTGAAAGTCGCTCACCTCCGTACAAAGGGTCGTTCCCTACATATCACACTTCGTCAGTTCTTTCGTGAAGAATATGGGCCAGCCGTTGCCTACCTATCAGAATTGGGTAGTCGCACTTATCACCCAAAGAGAGGCATGCAGCTCTGGCAACTTCAGGCTTGCTATACAGAACACCCCGAAGCTCAGTGCCAGGCCGATACAGGCCATACACAGTGCTTGACGAAGTTCAGAAACAGCCAACAGAGTCAGAAGCGAGCAACTCACTCGAGAGGTTCGCCCCCTGCTCCGACACCGCTCTGAAGTCACGATATCTTAGTTGACTGGCTGTGTCATGATATCTTAGATTTCTGTTCGACTTACCTCCTTACTGGGTGTAAAAGCTGCCCAGAAATTCAGCAGAGGTTTGACGGTATTGAATGTATGGTTGGAAGAGATATCTTCTGCAAGAGTTTTTGCGTCGTTGATGAATTTGTCGTACTCGCCAGCCAAGTCTACGCGCAAGTCAGCTGTTCATACTATCGAAGTATGTTATGTGAAAACTCACATCCATCTGAGAAGAATACCAAGTCCACTCGATTCGCTGAAGGGCCAGAAACTACCAAGGGAGAGACTTGCAGCTCCGGAGGAGGCACACGCATACCAAGGCCTTCTGAATCTTCCAGTACGTGTTGGACACCCTCTGCGTACACCCACCCCCTTTCCATCAACTCGTTAGAGCACTCCGCATTCACCTCATCCCAGACGGCCTGGACATTGTAAGAGACGTAGCTAACGCGATACCCGCCGTCTGCTGTAGCCAGACGCGTCGTGTGAACTGTGTTGTTATCCACCCCACGGAGAAGTTGAGTCTCTCTGAACGAGAGTATTTGGCAATGAGCATTGGCATCGCGCAGAACAATGAGCTCAGAAGGTTTCTTGTTAGCTTGAGACGTCGATAGAGCTTGGCTAAGCGAGACAAGACCCAAGAAGGAGAGCAACTTCATGCTACTAGTAGCTAGATGCATCGTTCAGGTCGAGCAAGCCAGGTTTGAGGGCAATGTTCAAGGACCAAGATAATTTGAGCTCGAGGATACACCGCGACGGGCCTCCGTCGTTGTTAGCACGTTCATGAACAAGTGATATACGGACTCCATGTCCGTATGTTTGCATGTGGGAGTCTGAGATAACAAGTGCCGTATAGCATGCCGGCTAATGACGCGATAAGAACGGGTGCAAATCGTATTCAAGAGCTCAAAGTAGCCTTATACAACGTAATGACGTCATGGTAAGAAAGGTAACAAATGCCATTAGATAATGCTGACTTACTCATGAGCTCAAGAGTATTATAACCTTGTAACCGACCTATCCCTTGTATGCCCCGTATCATGTGAAGTCTGCCTCGCAATCCTACTCGCGCTCGGATTGCCGACGTTAATATTCCGGCTCGCAGCTCGGATGTGAGTCGTGCTGCCATTATGACTGAAGACCGACGGTGAAGCCGCAGATTCCGATACCGTCCTCTGCGACTTCAGCTTCTTCGGTGCTATAGCAGACTTGGGCGTATCGATTCCTCGAGTCAGTCGGCTACTAGAGAGTGGCTTGATAGCAGGAGCCAAAGTGGGCAGAATCTCGCGGGCAAGCTCCTTGACAAGAACAGCGCCGTCTTCGTGGCTGAGTTTGACAACGATGTCATAGATGCCGAATCGTTCGACCAGAAGTGCGCGGTTAGGATGTGCGTCACAGACTGTGCGAAGAATCTTGAGCAGGTTGAGTCGGACGACAGCCTTGCCACTGCTGTTGAGTTTGTCAATGATGTGTTTGAAAAACTGTGATTTGGCGATGCCGAGAGTGACCAGGTTCGACAGACGGCAGATCTTCAAGAACGGGTCGAGGAGGTTCTCGAATGAAACCGCCTTTGCTGAGACGAAGCACTTCAGAAGTGCATCCAAAGAAGCAGGTTTGAGTAGTTCGTCCTCGATCTTTGCCGTCTCATCTTGTAACCTGGATTTCATTAGGACGAGGCCAACAGGGTGATACGAAAAATGTGGAACTTACCATGAGAGTATAGCCTCGAGTGCACTGACTTGAAAGTATGGGTCATCCAGCAACTTCAGATACAAAGACAACCCGTCGTGCTGCCAAAGCAATATCCTACAGCTCTTCCCGGCGCTAGCCAGATCGCAGAGAATGGGTAGAGCGAACTGCTTCAGAGGCGAGCTAGACTCGATGACGCGTTTAAGACTCGGGATGATACCAGCCTGAGCGGCTTCTTCTTGTCTGGACTTGTTGAGCCTACAGAGGTTGTAGCATGTTTGGAAGACATGGTTGGACATTTCCTGAGGATCGATCAATAACGCAGTCAATATTGGTAGGAGAATAGACGTACTGTGCTGTATGGACCAGAACTCTGTTCGTCTAGGATCTTGACTAGTATGTCTATCGCGTTTGCGTTCTGCAAGACCTCGAGGAGCGTTGGACTCATCGACAGATGTTTGACAGCCTTGAGCATGTGTACGAGATACTCCGGAGCGAGCAATTCGCACGCACGAAGTAGTCCTAGGATTTAAATGTGCAGTTAGTAACCTACATAAGTTCCTGAAGGAGTAACACGTACGCCGAACGACCTTCCTCGTCCCCAGAGCATTCCTTACATGTATATCCGACTGCGACACCTGACAGAACACCAAGATGATTTGGATCAGCTTGCTGTTCATCTCGTCAGCGATTTCACCATGGCTCGTCATGACGTTCAACAAGGCCGAAGATAAAGGGTCGAGAAGTCCTTCTCTGATGAACATCCGGCAGAAGTCGTTCTTCGTAGTAGGACTTTGTAGCTCGAAGACGCTACAGATGCCGTTCAGGGCGTGTACGACGAGTTCCATTTGCTCAGTGTAGTCTTCGTCGAGGAGGTCGACGAGCACTTTCAATCCTCGGCAGCTAATGATCGATTAGACATCGCTCAACAGCTGTTGAGGCTAGTTTCGGTACTTACGAGATGAACATCTGCAGCGTCAAGACAGACGTATGACAGAGGAGTCGAATAAAATGGGAGGCCTCCAGACGACACTCAGAGGGGTACTTCTTCGACGTGAAACCCATCATCACAGGGATACCGCTATGGGACCCCAGTCAGGACTGAATATCACAAATGCGAAACTGACTGGAGTAGGCTTACCCAATCAAACAGAAGCTTTCCAGGAACCCTGTATCTGCAGTGACCAACTGGCAAAGGATATTAGATTTAAAAGAAAAGGCAAGATGAAAATCGGTCTTACGGTGTTGACTATCTCCAGTAGCTTCAAGTTCACGTCTCGAGACGTCCGGCTCTCTAACACCTCCATGATAGCAAGCATCCCATGCGCGGACACAAGTTGAGATTGCATATCAGGAGTTTCCGTGATGATGGTGAGCTGGAAGAACAGAGATCGCACTCAGTAGCATTTTGTTAATCATAGTAACGAGATAGCATACCAGCTGTTCACAAGCGTCTCGGAGCTGGAAGTCAGGTGCAGATGGCGTTAGCTCGTCGATAAGCTGGTTAACCTGGCCGCAGAGTCTTGCGTATTTATCTCTCTGGAGGTTGGACTCTAGGTCGTCTTCGGCGAAGCCTTCGTCAATCTAAGCCGACAGTCAGACACTTTAGTAGAATATCTGAATCTGCTTTGACCAGATATTGCTTACCTCTGCAAACGGATCCTCATCGTCGTCTTCATCACCCAACCAAGACTTATTCGACAGCCGGGTATTGAGCTGCAAAGTCTGCATCGAATGCGATACTTTCGGAAACAACACCACCAATCAGCAAAACAAACTTCTACAATCCACACACACAAGGACCCTCTCTCTCTCACCTGCACCATTCGGCTTCCCAAACACATCATCATAATCCTCGTCGTCATCCTCCGCATACTTCCTAATCTCCGGTTGACTATACACCCGCTTGGCCTCTTGAGACGATTGCCCATTCGGACCGGCAAACGACGCAGAACGCGCATGCATGCGCGGTGATCCTAGTCCCAAGGGAGGACTAGCAGAACTCAGAGGGTTGAGTACTGGGCGTGAGCTCCGGTGGTGCAGGAGGGGTAGAGGAGCCGTTTTGGGACCTGGCGACGGTGGTGCGATGCCTACGGTTTGGATGTCGTCGGGGTGGAAGAGACCTCGCTTTGATGATGTTTTGAGCTACAACGGATACGGATTGAGTCGAAGTAGGAGGTTTATGCGAGGAAGGGTTTACCTTGAAGTCTGCCACCTTTTCTTCCAGTCCGTCATCGTCGAAGTCTAAATCATCAAAGTCCTCCGCGATCGAGTTTATCCCCGCTGCGGGTGCTTGTGCAACCGGTAAAGGAGTGGGTCCATTAGCGGGGCTACGCCCAGGTCGTATAGTCTGTGCGTTGTCTGTGAACTCCTTCTCCTTCTCTTCGTTCGGTGGTTTCTCCATCGCTAATTAAAGACGATTAGGTCAGACCTGACAAACGTAAATACCTCAAATACAGTACGGACCGTGTATCTTTGTGAGAGAAGGCCCTTCCTCAAAGTCATCATCCCAATTATCCGTCTGTTCCTCTGGCTGTGATAGAACAAACGGCATCGGCAGTGTTTCGCGGATGTGACCCAACACGGGCACAGGTGCGTTCCGTGCAAGAGGAGGATTGGCTGTCTTAGGGCCCGAGTTGGAAGAAGCGAAGGAAGCCGACATGGAGAACCCGAGATCGAGAGGCTGCAATGGAGGTGAGTTTCGATTGTCTACGAAAGATGGTGGACGGCGTTGTGGGTGTTTATTGGGTTTGGTTGGCGCTACATTGAGTATTAGCAGATAAATAGAGCAAAGGATATTAGAAAAGTACATTTGAGGGCTTCGTTCCATTCTTGAACCTTGAGTACGGCTTCGTCATAGTTGTAGTTACTGAGTGGTCGTCTTTCCGGGCCTGCGGAAGGTTGCTGCGTGGACAACTGCTTCCTGACAGAGGCCATCCATGGGTGGCGTAATAGTTTCTTGGCGGATATTCGTAGGTTGCAGTCCTTTTGAAAGCAGTGGTACAGGAAGTCCTTCACAACTGGGGAAGCACCCTCGGGTATTGGAGGACAGTCGTCTTGTACTATGCGGAAGAGGGCGGGCATTGGGTCCAGGAAGTGGTATGGGGGTTTACCCTCTAGCAGCTCAATAACTACGCAGCCAACTGACCAAATATCTGAGGCTGTAGTTGCGCCTGACTGCTCGATCACCTCCGGTGCCACTAGATTTGGTCAGTCGACGGTCATATCGCAGTCGAAATAGCACGTACTCCAGTAAGGACTTCCCACTACTTCGTTATCTCGTACACCCGTCGCTGCATCCCTTGCTACTCCAAAGTCAGCTAGCTTCACACATCCGTCCTTGTTCGTGAGGATATTTGCTCCCTTAATGTCACGGTGTATCACACCCTGGTCATGCAGATACACGAGACCTTCGAGCACTTGGGATATGTACACCGCAACCAGCTGTTCAGGGAACTTGCCAAACTTCTTGCATATATTGTGCAGCGACCCGTTCTCACAAAACCTGTAAACGCGTGAGCACGAGGCAAACACCCGTTGTATGACGACATACTCGAGGATGATATAGAGGTAATCTCGTGTCTTCTCAAAACCTTTGTACTTGACGATGTTCGGATGCTTTAAGACGCGTTAGTTCCCGCATATATGAAGCAGTGATCGAACATACGCACGTTCAGATTCTTGAGTAGGTCGATCTCTGACTGCGCGGCTTGGTGAGTGATACCAGACCAGTTACGAGGACCATACCATTATTTGACCAATCTCGCTCTTTGGAATATTACTCAGTTGAATCTCCTTAATTGCTACAGTCTCTCCAGTAGCCCAGTTGAGGGCACCTGCGAGGGCTGAATAAAATCACCGCCGCATAAACTTCTTACAACGCGTACTCACGGTAGACCTGTCCGAACGCGCCCTTCCCCAGCGAATCTCCCAGTTGCTGCACAAACTATCAGTGTTCGTTCGACGCGTGCTTTCCACGAAACTACGGACATAGGCATTGAGGAGTTTGTTCGAACTTGAACTGGCTGGTGGTGAGGTCATGGTGGTCGTAGTTAGAGTAGTATTCGACAGTGGGCGGTGCGCGCTGCGTGGTTCATCGCCTCAAAGGGTATGAGGCGCGGTTCCGCAGACAAAGCTGCCACAAATGACTGGCTGTGGGAGGGTAGTGGATGTAAAGACTCAAGAAGGGTGAAGTGCTTAAGTGCTTGAGTGCATTAATCAAATGATTTGATGTCAGACAAGTCCGCATTTGGACGCCGTTATGCTAATTCTGGATGTTATCCGCAACTTGTCATCACAATTCGATCACAATTTGTTGGAAACGGTTTGCGGCTGACCTCGACCTCCTTGCTCGTCGCCGCCGCCGACAACGACGACCAGCATCTGTTTCAACGCCCAACTCCTACTCTCGTTTACATTTCCTAATTCTAGTTTCCTTCCCGCCAGGCCTTTCGTCTTTCGCTCTGGATAATCTTTCACTTCTCCCCTACTGCGAGCCCCGCTGCCGATCATGGCATTAACGGCTATGTCACCCACCACTCTGCCTCACGAAAGCGTGTGGGACGAGGCCATCGTCCCGGCATTGCGCAAAAGTGTGTATTGTCTTTCCGTGTTGCGTGCCACTCATTTCAACTGACGTCTTGCAGGGCTCGAGAGCGAAAGTATGGCATTATCCAAGCGAATGTCTGCCGCTTCCATGACCTCCAATGAGGACCCATCACAGAGCGGATTCTCCTCGAACGCGTCGTATGTGCCCAGGGACAAGCAGATGTCACCGACATACCAGTCTCCCAAGCCTAGTGCCATTCCCCGCCCGAGCCTCCAGCAATCACGCCCGGCAGAGGCATCAAGTTCCGCCACTAGAAGTTCGCGTTCAAGCTCCTTTCAACGCAGCCGTGCGCTCTCCCAACCCTTCATCCTTGACCGACCACCTACGAGCAGTTCATCCCATGTTCGCGTGGACTCTTTCTCCCGGTCAACTTCTCCCATGGTTGCAAAGTCAACGCGAATACCGGTCTCTCGTAATAGAACCACGAGCGTATCAAGTGGCAAACAGCCATCTCTGAATGGCAGTGCAAGCATACAGACGAGGTCGGACAGCCGCAGTGGGTCGAATAAGGTCAACGGTCAGCCTTATCAGTTGCAGGCTGATCCCGCGCCAGACTTATGGCCTGTCGACGAGTACGGACAGGTATCATCAGTTGCTTCGCGCGCAACTCTGCGTATACCTCGGTCACAAGATCCCGACATAGTCAGCGAACGACCGCCATTCAACGCCAACTCCGTGTCTTCGCGTAGTGGGTACGAGGACGACTACCCTCGAATGTCAACGGAGTCGGAGGAGCGACCTTACGAGCATTGGTATCGGGGAGATGTATCTAGGAATGGTGGTGTGGGCGAGTTGCGTGTTGGGAGGAGGCAGGAGATGCTCGACATAGCCAACTACGGTCACTCTTTACGGCAAGCTTCATCCCGTACCACCATAAACCGATCGCGCTCAAACTCTAGGGGTCGTGAATATAGATCCTCACCAGGTCGCAGACCACGCGCCGACAGCTTGGGAGCACGGGAGAGCATTTATATCGATGAAGATTCCAGGATACACGAGACGAGCTTGGTGCTTAATGAGCGACCGCCAACTGACCTAGACAGCGACGGAGAGGAGGATTACGACCCTTTGGATGATTATTATACGGAGGCAGCGTACGACAGGGACGGTGGGATGGGTAATGGGGAGGTAACTACGCCACCTGCAGCATCCTTCGACCGCAGCGACACCCCCTCCACCCTCGTAGAGCCCTCCAAATCCGTAAACTCCAACTTCAAAAGTCGGATACCTACTCCCACCCCTCGTCAAATATCTGAACAGTCGCGTGCAGAAACGCCAACACAGCGTGCCGCCACGATATCCCCTGAACCGACGACCCCGAAAGCTTCAGCAGCCCTCCTCCAACCACAGCCTAAGCTTACTGTGAATACTACTGCTGCAGCCAAGGATAACTCGAGTAACAAGCGACGTGCGAAGAGTCCTGCGTCGGCGACTTCGAATGCGAAGAAGTCAAGGACGAAGAGTCCTGCGCCGAAACCGAAACCTCAGCCGAAGAAGAAGGAGGAAGTAAGAGGATCTGTGGCGCAGTATCCAGCGATTGAGGGTATTGACGGGGATGACCTCTCTCATGCGATACCGACGTGGACGCAGCCTGCGCCACCGCCGTCAGGCAACTGGGACGATGTGAGTTCTGGTATAGAGGTATATGCGATCTATGATATTGATCTTTGTTGCCCTCTATAGGCTGTGCTTCCTGTGGTAGCTCGGAAGCAAGGGCTCGAAGGACAGTACGTGCAGGCAGATGGTAGCGCTAAACCTCGGAAGCCACTGGAAACTGTTCCAGAACCGGTATGTTACCAGATATAGATGCAAATCTTGTCATTGCGCTAATGATAAACTCGCTCAGGCACCTGGAACATTCGGATTCAAGTATCGTACGTCACGAAACACAACTCCAGTGGACAACGTCCCCATGGAAGAGTTTGGGCAACGAGGAGCAACCATCATCATCGAGAAGGAGGACTCACGACCCTCCGCTTCCGAGAGTGAGACACTAACGGCGCAGCACTCGCCTCAACCACCAGTTCCACGGTCACCGCATGACGGCTCGGACAGAACGGACTCGCCAGCTCCATTCTCACAGTACCCTCCGACCCCTATACCTCAGATACAGATCACACGGCCATCGAATGACGTGCAGAAGTTCGATGTGCAGCATGAGGACGAGAAGAGTGGAGGGTGCTGCAAGTGTGTCATCATGTGATCCTCCCCCTTGCCTGTCTTCCCCGCCTGTCACGCCCGTTCTCATCACTTCACACTGACTATCCTCGTGCCGTTTCGTTTCTCACTTTGGAACTTTTGCTCACCGGTGGTATATCTCCTGGCCCACATTCTTGTATTCACACGCACCATTTACATTTACTTCTTGCGTCTCTTCCCATCTGCTCACTCGCCCGCCTTATCTTCATGTCCCCGTCGTTCATCGTTAACATAGCTTTCTCACTCGGCTTCGAATTCATGCATTCTTCACTATTATATTTGTGTAACATTGTCGGAATAGCAAATCCCTCCTGTTTCTTTCTTCCACTCGATCGTTTGAACTACACGTTGGCTATACCTCTTCGTTTCTCTACTACTCATACCCTAGGTAACTTTATACGTCGAATCTCATTTACATCTCTAATTCTGAAACCTGCTATGCGAAGACCCCAGCGGGGGCGTGGGAGTATATCTGCCGGTTTCGTTTTCGGGCGTTTGTCTTGAAGTATTGGCTTCTGACTTTCGCCGTCGACTCGGACCTCAGCCTCCTCTTTACCTGCTCGTGGTTCTCGTATTTATTGAACGAGGTGCGTTGCGGATTCAAATCTGTTTACCAGTTCCAAGCATACCAACGTCGGAAGTAGAACAATGAGTGCGGCCTCGTCCACTGCTCGGGTCGCACGTACAGCTGGCCAAACCACAACACGCCGCGGACGATTCGCAAAACCTCCTCTCCCTCGTAAACCTCTCAGGTTCGACCCACAAACGCGGCTGCCAATCCCTCATGTCAACGTCGTCGTCCGTGACACCAACCCAAGTCGCGTGAGCGACCACTACCACACGACTGTCCGCGACAACCTCATGTACATGAGCTACGTCCATGACGCTACGCCTCGGAAACCTCCTCGTCAAATCCGTTTGGCCTATGACCCCGAAGATCCGTATGTGAAGAATCGGTACAACCCTCCTGTCGGTGTTGCGCAGTGGACGAGACAGCCGCTTCCTCCTGTCACGCCCGAAAGCGTTCTTGAGCTGGACCGTATACAGCTTCACTGTTTCCTCAGGGAGTCAATTTCAAGCCGGTCGAACTTGCTTGGTCCTATCATGGCGTTCCGTGCGCTCTCGGGAGAGTCGTATCAGGGTGGAGGACGTCGTACGTCGGAAGGTGTGCAGATAGTTCGAGGAAAAAAACAGGTGCAGGGATGGGTTAGGCGTGGTATTCCTGTCGGAGTGAAGGTCGACCTCAAAGGACCGAAGATGTACGACTTCTTGGGTACGCTTGTCGACTTTGTGCTCCCGCGACTAAGGGAGTTCCCTGGATTGGTGCTGCCTGCTCAGTCGTCGCTCTTGACTTCCCCGAGTGCAGCAACTGGAGTTGTCTCGTTCGGTTTGGAGCCTATGGCTATGGGTTTGTTCCCCCAGCTGGAGTTCAATTTGGACGCGTACCCCAAGTCGTATGGCTTCCACATCCATTTCATCACCAATGCGAAGGGAGAGGGTGCTCAAAATCGGGCCGCGGCTTTGCTGTCTGGCTTTCAAATACCCTTCGTTAGGGCATAATACTTGTGAGTGTCTCGTATAGTTTTCATTCGTGCTTAAATCTCAATGTTAAACTTTATAGACCTTTATATTTACTGTACACGCTACATCATAATGCTCGGATGCTTTTAGAGATCCCCTCCTATGCCTGTCCAAACGAAAACTCCGTGATTCACTTCACCACGACAAAGGTAATATCTATCGACAGCTGACTGTCATTGCTGAGGCAGTGGTCCGGAAGATTAGACGGCTCGCCCAGGACAGTTGCAACGTTCAATCGCCATACCCAGCGTGCGTACCTTGCCCGTCACGCCGCGCTCACTACCGCAGCCGCGAATTCTCTTCGAGTCTTGTGACGACGTTGCAAGTTCACCTGAGCTGTCCGACGGCCGAGCGCGGCCCGCCAGCGTGATCCTCCAGGTGAGTATATGAATAACTCGATGGGTCGTAGAACAGTCGCTGTCTTCTGCTTCACTGACACACAGTATGAATATTCTCGCTCTGTTGGTAGTCGCTGCTACTTCGGTTGCAGCTTTGTCGCCGACGTTCCGCGAATGTCAGCTGCAAAAGCCTCAAGGAACTTCACCTTTACAAGGCTGCCCCGCTGGGACCGTATTTGTGTCTGCGACAGACCGTACCGCTAACTTCTCTACTGTTCAAGGTGCAATTGAGGCACTGTAAGTTGGGGTGTATATAACCCTCAGAACAGTCCGTGAATGATAGCCATTCCCAGATCCGGTGATAAGCCCGCGGTCATCCTTATAGGTGAAGGCGAATATCATGAAAACGTTAACATTACTGGACAAGCCCCAATAACACTACTGGTGTGTATGAACCCGTTAATCTGTACGAAGAAACTAATGAATCTATCTTTAGGGCCAACTGAACCCAACCACTGCCTTCGATCCGTCCGGAAACGCTACTACAAGAAATTTAGTACACATCTGGAACAACATCTTTGTAGCAAACGGGATCGACGACGCGCAGACTGCAGTTCTCACAGTTTCACCCTCTTTCAACGCTTCTCTTATTGGTGCTGGACCTACTGGCGCCCCGTTGCAGCCTCTCTTCGGAAACACTGACTTCAAGGCGTATAATATCGATTTCCAGAATCGAGCTGTAAGTCGGACTGGACATGCACTGAATTGAGAGCAATGAGTGTTGACCATACGGTACTTGCACGGTACAGGCGAACTTCTCGATCTCTCAGGCGCTGGTGACGGATATCTCATACGCAAACGCTTCGTTCTACGGGTGCTCTTTTGCAAGCTACCAAGATACGTGGTATACCGGTCGTAATGCCAGTACATATGTCGTCGACAGTATCATCTTCGGCCAAACTGACTGTACGTTCTTTGCGCCCTTCCGCGTAAAATTGACCTAATGTTGTCATCCAGATCTTTTTGGATTTGGTACTGCGTAGGTCCTTGCTTCATACACGATGGGAAGCACGCTACGAGTTCTTACTGCGATACAGCTGGTTCCAGAATGTCACTCTTGCAAATCGTGCTTGCGGAGGTGGTATAGTCGCCTGGAAAGGCACTAATCTCACCGATGCGCCAAATAACCGATACGGGGCGTATATTGCGGATTCTCGCATTATCCGAGTACGCCTAATGCCCTGTTTCTTGTGGGCAATTACTGACGGACCTCAAGTCTCCAGATGCCAATACAACTACTGTCACGAAAGAGCAGTGTTTCTTAGGTATGAGATGCCAGTGAGGTTTTGTAGAACAACTCTAATAAGCTCCTATTAGGTCGACCGTGGAACGATCTGGCTACCTCGGTCTTCCTGCGGACGTTCATGGACGACAGTATCACCCCTGCCGGATTTAAACCTTTTGACAGTGCAAGGCCCGTCATAGCTAATACCACATTCTATGCCGAGTATCGTTCGAGTGGTGCGTCCTCCAAGTATTTAGTGTTTCACGCGAGTCTGACTCCAATGGGTATAGGTCCCGGGGGAAACACCACAAAACGAGTCTCGGACCATATACTCACTGATGCAGAAGCCAGCCAGTTCACTATCGAAAAGGTGTTCTTGGAGAGGCCGAAGTGGATCGACTTCGAGTATCAACTTTAGGGTGTTTCGTTGACAATCAAAAACTTTATCTCATGCAATCTCACCTGCACCTACGATTTTTGCCACGATGTTTGCCTGATTCGATACTTCGGATGGCATATACAGCATACTGTAACGCACATACGTTATGTGTAGATGTGCACTTTATACAGTGTACATCTACCCATAACGTCCATGACCAAGTTATCCATACTTCGAGGGGTTTGAGGTCGTAGAAGATCGCATCGTCGCCAAGCTGTTGGAAGAATAAGATACGACATGATCTTGTTCCTCAGTTGTAGATTGAGTGCAGAGTTTATAAGGCAGCCTGTCATCGCTAAACTCTACTTTGCCTGTCAACAGACGGCGCTGGCCACAATAATAGCCTGTCTCTGTGGAAACCGCCGCACAAAAGCTGCTGACAAGAGAGGTGGCCGTGCTGTCCTGAATTAGTTCAGTAAGAACCATCGCGCTGGGTATCTGGCCATGAGGCTGACCATGAAACCAAATAAGTCGCTGTAAAGTGGAGGTTCATATGGCTTACCGCACAATACCACACAGTATACACGGCCAGCCCAAGTCTCGCTGCTCGTCGATTCGGGCCTATCACGTTTGCCTATTGTCATTCCTTGACGACACCAGACAATTGGAGTTCACGACCGCATACACTTGCCTTTGCTGTCGAATACGCTACAGTACATCTGCGGCCCTCAATTCACCATTTTATACATAGTTTCTTTTCTCTGTGGGGTGCCACAACGTCCCCTAGTCATAGGATGACGCATCTGTTCATGTACCTCGTTGTTCAAGATCTTTACTTGAAGTACTCCCTAGCACTCCAAGAGGGACTGCAACGGACGCCGGTAGTTCAGTCAGTCACAGTAATCAAAGCGCATGCATATGCGTAAAAGACAATATACGACGTCAGGATGTAAAATTACAATACAAATTCCGTGGATGATTATGTGTGCCTAAGTAAGACGAGACATCGCTCTTGATACCCAAGTTTTCTGTCCATCCCTCTTTTAACGAGTCGAATAGCCAAGCAATAAATAATCGAAGGCCAGTTACTCCCCACAGTCCAGAGCATGTGCATGCTTGCTGGGACCAGCTTCATCAGTGGCGATAAGATGTCCTTGACCATCGTGCACGACAGTTGTTTGTTCGAGGACGACGCCGGGTGGTAATTGAGGGCGGGCGGTAAGTGATCGAAGGCGGATGGTGCTGCTGATGGTGGTTGACGAGTTCAAGATGTCTAAACCGCTGATTGAGCCCAAGAGATGGCTTTTCCGCCCTTGCTCGCGCAGGTGCAGCATAATGCGGGAGCCCATCGCGACTGTCAAACTACCTGAAGTTCAGGATCACAGTTGAAGCACGATCAAAGAAAACCAATACGCACAGATATTCCAGTCTTCGAAGTGGCCGATGAATTAGCACAGCCAGATATCCAGGATCTAACAAATGGAAATAGCGTACTGCGCAGCAATATTCTGTAGCCCGGGTGGTGCGGATACGATCATGATGGTGAGGACGAGAGTAATCGCGAAGATGACACTGCGTTGAATATGATGAACCAACTGCTGATAAATAAGTAATTGAACCCACCTATAGTAGAGAATTCCATCTCGCAGAAGCAACGCCGAGATTTTTCCTGCTGTCTTCAGGCGTACCGCACCAATAGTCCGATTCAATGTGAGAATGAGAATGATGGTGTCATAGATCAGTGGCAGAAAAGCCGACGACGAAGCCCAGACGCCGCTGAAAGGGGAACGGAGAGGCTCAGCGAGGAAGAGCAGGAGAAGTGATTGGAACCCACACGCTGGAGTCGAATATCATGGTGCATGCTGCACCGTATAAAGCTAAAATGTGAAACCTCGGTGATTACAGAGAAAGGGAAGGAGTTACATACTGTGCACGGAACTATCGTGTAAAACCGCTGTGATTCGGCATTTCACGTCAGATATGTGCATGCAGAAAGAGGAGATCGTGCAACTCACGGACTCCATGTGTTAGCAACCATGCTTGCACACCAAGTTCAAAACCGAGACAGATAATGAGAAAGCCCACTATCAGTGGTCTTCGATCATACAAAGCAGACACCCTGCAATCTCCAAATTAGAGTGGGCTCGGAACTTCAAAGATTAGGACAAACCGGATAAGCATCATGAGCATTGTAATGTTGACGCCAATGACTGTTGCTGAACCTTCATATCGAATGAAGCGTCGGCAGCTACGTGGCGATAAATAGGCTGAACTCAGTCCCCATTGAGCAACAGATGATGCTGCGCCTACCTCTATAGCGCAGGTGAATCAGTCTCTAACAACTGTGAGAGAGACGTAGTTACTGACCTCGGGGGTCCACGCCGGTGACAAATATGCTTCGCACATGATCAAGGTCAGCCGTTATCGGGTAACTCGCACGAGAAAACCAGATTTCGTACCAAACAAGTTCACAATGAAGAGTAATGGTGTCAAGTAACGATTCTGTGAAGGCTGCGTTCAGTAAACCCACGACATCGGACCAAAGCAAGCTCATACAAGTAGAAATAAGTAAGTGACTTCATGTCGTTTCGTCAGTCCTTGGTAGTCAAACGAGCATCTTTTGACCAGAACTCACGCAAGCCCTTTGATCCTCGCCAGATATATTCGACCTTTATATATTCAGTCGAGTTAGACATTACAAGAATATGATTGAAGGCCATTCACCTCGTCTGAAAATGTGATCATATGGTCCCATATTAATATGGTAAAACCGACAAAAGCCACATACTGCAAGGCTGTTTAGCAAATTCGTTTTTGTGGAGTCGATGGGGCGACCCTTACGATAGTTATTCGTCTGCACAGAGCTCGGTCAGTCTTCATGTGACATTGTTCTTTTGCCAAGGTCAGATCACTTACACGTCTCTAATATCCTGAATCACATACGGCAGAACGTCGTCTGGTGGCCTTCGAAACACGAAAGACCACCCTCCAAGGTGAAGCATTCCCCCTGTAGGGTGCAAAACTCTTCTGTACCGCTCAGTGGAGGGCTGGCTAGGAAAGGGCGTCACAAAGGAGGTTTCATGAGGTGGTTAGGTCCAAAGAGTCAAATCAGTCTGGGACGTTCACGTTATTATAACGGATCGTCAAGTAGCCACCATCAGGGTCTCGAATAAACTAGCTAGTTTTGGTCATATCACCGCGCAACCGTGACAGCCCGCAACGTGAGCGACATGGGCACGCGGTATTCCCTAAGGCACGTACGGTACGTCGTATGGCCACACTGAACGGTGAGTAAATTACGAGGATAATCAATGCCGACTGAGCGAAAATATTTGCGGCAGTCTCAAAGTGCGGGGTTGGTTACGGGACGAGCAAGCAGATCATTCGACCCTGACGCAGGAAATCTGGGGTCCCTTCCGTCCCGTGCCTGTGAGAATCCTGGTAATTGGCTGGAGCTCCAAAACGCCCGTACGATCTGTAACTGGGTAATCTAGAGCATGAACAAAATTTGTAATGTTAGTTCTGGAAGGTCTGGTTTGCACGAGCTTACGGACCTGTGTACGCCAAGAAAAATTGTACGGGGAGTTTCGTAACGCGATGAATATGATTATATTCGATGTACAATACCAGCCAAAAGCTCAGTAGAGCAGACATTCCAGTAAAAACTGTCAGCACGGCTTTTCATGGGGTATCTCGTCGTACTAGAGTACGCGTAGAGCTGCACGTCAAGGCATTGTGCGTACAGTTGTCAATGCTGTGGGCCGAAATCAACTCGAACTCAGTTTGAAATTTGAACTTCGGCGCATCGGCACCGAGGTGACCACTACATGTGTCACGTGAGTGAGCGTTAGGCGTGGGTGAGTACTCTCTGAGGATGCGCTCAGGCCGCTCTTCCAGGTTCCTTGCTCTGCCTCCGCTTCCATCCCGTCTATCTCGCGCTGTCAGAGTAAATCTGTTCGAGAGAGGTAACGAAGCTACAGCACGTTGGTTGTTGAGTACGGCTAATTTTACGGCGTTCCGCGGTGCAAGTTGAAGTACAAAGACTGAACCACTTACCACCAGCCTGAGTGCTCAGATACTATTTATCGATTGACGACACTCACTAGCAGTATAAGTTGAAGCCTTTAACTATAACGAATCCTGAAATGTTCCAGCATTACTGACAGCCTCTACCTTGGCATGATCAGAAACATGCTTACTTGCGTGTGGGAGCCCAGACGCACTCGTTCGTCGCAAGACATGGCACATGCGTTACAAAGCATCAAATTCCCAAGTTGCTCGCCGTAACATATACATACTTTGAGTATAACACCGAAGTCACAGGTCGAGATCGATGTGCCTTCCTATGGTTCATCTGGCATTACGTGCTTGCTTGGTGGGAAACGAAGCAATTGCGCTGTCCTCTCGGAGGCGACGCACAGGTACGTGCCTTTCGGCTTTACAAGCGGTCATTGACTTCTGCTATAGCTTCTTGTCTAGTTCACTCGGACTCCTCAGTCTGGGCGGAGTCGCGAGAGAGCTTCTCCGCAGCACAGTGTACGGAAAATTAATATACACACAGTCACCTTACCAGTCATCTTCCCAGCAATTCTTCTCCACTTAGATCTTCGCCCCTTCCTTCCGTGACCGCGCAATTCAAGGGCAAAGTGTGCCAATACGCGGCACATTTGGCGACTTTGGGGATGTGGGGGTTGAGTAATGCCGTCGTTTGCGCCGTGTTTGGCGTGCTCACGTTCTTTCTTGTTGACACACGTTGATTGCAGCTTCTCCCTTGAACTTCTCACATCTCTAGATATATTCGGCATTGGGGTACTCACAGGCTATTAATGTCTTGCCGGCGGAAGCTAATGAGCAAAAATATGCCCCATTCACTTTGTGGCGCTGGGCCTGACGTGGAAGGCGTAAAGCTAAAAGGGAATCACCGAGACGAACCCAAGGCTTTTGCGCGGCTTCATACTTTGGACGTAGCCCCTTCGTGCGGAGGCTTCATTGCGGTGAGTGTGTTATGTTTGACGACTAGTAAGCTCTCCACCTACACTCAACGGGCCTCCCTTGGCAGCTTGAGAGGGCTGTCAAGGAACGTTATTAACTGCGAGGGGTAATTGAGTGGACCTCATAGATGAGAATCCGTACTGGGGTTGATCCAGGTACCAAAATTCACACCTCTGAGCGACGGTGTTTACTGAAAAACAGTCGCACGTTCACTCTACATCCTCTTGGTATGTCTGGTCCCTCGTTTCGGAGGCTCGCTGAATGCTCCTTCGATTCGCGGTCGGCTAATCTTGTTATTTTTGGTGAGTAGTCTCCCTAACTCCGTGCTCTTTTACTGACTCTCATTCACTCTAATAGCAAATACCCGTGGTCAGCAGGCCTGGATCAGCTATACTTCCATGGATGGACATCAACAGCAATAGACAAAGAACGCAGAACGTCACACTTGCTTTCCGCTTCGTAATGGATTCTCAGGTATGGTTGTATGACCTGACACCTGCACAGTGGCCGTTCGGCATCGGGTTGAACGTGCTTGGCCGACTGAGTCTCTGACCGTGCTCATAGTCGTATTGCGTGGCGCAACTAAGATCAGTCGAAAGCCAAAAAATACTATATTTCGGCGCTGCAGCCTGGGCGAAACGTATAAAAGCACCTACAACACGAACGGTAAACAGCAAGCAATTGCTTCTAGCCTTTAGCTCCTCTCAACATGCAGTTCACCCAGCTCACCGCCTTTGTTCTCTGCGCTCTCGCAGTCGTCTCGGCTGCAAAGCCCACTCCCGACAACAGCGCCACCAACGCTGTTGCCGATGTAGCAGCTGCTGTTCCTAGCGCTGCTACGGAGGCCGGTAGGTACACAGTATTATATACCCCAAAAATAGTACTTACGCTGTCGTAGCACCCGTCGACGATGTGCGCAGGCACCACCGCCACCACCACCACAAGCATCCTCGTGCCGACGAGGCAGAGGATGCTGAGGACGCTGAGGAGCGTCGTAAGCATCACCACCACCACCACAAGCACCCTCGTGCTGAGGAGGAGGAGGATGCCGACGATGCTCGCAAGCATCACCACCACCACCACAAGCACCCTCGTGCTGAGGAGGAGGAGGATGCCGACGATGCTCGCAAGCATCACCGTCACCACCACCACAAGCATCCTCGCGCTGACGAGGAAGAAACCGTCGGCGAAGCCGGCGCCGTTGGTGGGTATCTTCTTGTACACCCTTCCGGAATGGCAAGCTAATTCAAAATTGCGCAGAGGACATTCGTCACCACCGTCACCACCACCACAAGCACCCTCGTGCCGAGGAAGAAACCGCCGTCGGTAGGTAGCCTTTACTTCATCATTCGTTATGACCTAACTCCGAAGGCGCGCAGAGGACGTTCGTCACCACCGTCACCACCACCACAAGCACCCTCGCGCTGATGAGGCCGAGGATACTGAGGATGCTGAGGATCGTCGCAAGCACCACCGCCACCACCACAAGCACCCTCGTGCTGACGAGGAAACCGAGGAAACCGCCGGAGAAGTCGGCGCTGTCGGTAGGTGGCTCTCTTACTTGGCCGTCGGTCACAAACTCACTCTAGCATTGCACAGAGGACATTCGTCACCACCGTCACCACCACCACAAGCACCCTCGTGCTGATGTCGAGGACGTGGAGGACGCTCGCAAGCATCACCGTCACCACCACCACAAACACCCCCGTGCTGATGACGAGGAAGATGCTGCGGATCGTCGCAAGCATCGTCACCACCACCACAAGCACCCTCGCGCTGACGTGGAGGAGGATGCTGAGGACAATCGCAGGCACCACAAGCACCACCACCACAAGCATCCTCGTGCTGAGGACGGCTTCGACCTCGACTGAACAACTATCAACGAACCTCTCCTTTCTCTCGCCAACGTAACAAGTGAGTTATATTGAGCTATTCGTTGAAGACTTTGCTTATTAGACTACATCTCTTCAGATGATGAAATGGAACGAAAGTGTATTTGTGGTTTGGAAAGAAATAACGGTGCGAAAAACTGGAAAAATATTGCCTTGCATTGTACTTGTAGCACGGTCCTCCTGATGACCGAAACCTTGATGTACCTATAACTGTCTGTGGTCCAATGAAATTTGACTGCCGTGTGGCCACAACGAATTTACTCCGAGTTTGTGCATCCGGTCCGGTGAACAACGCTTGAGGTAAACTTTTAGCGCGCAAACTTTGAGTCTCTGTCTGCGAAATGTAATTTACTCAGCTCCCTCTTCACTCTCATGTCCGAACAATCAACAAGTTCGCCTTCACTGGCGAACTTTGACGAATACAACACAGAGCTACAAAGCTTAGCCTTGAAAGCTACGAGAAATGCTGTCGGGTTGCCAAACGACCTCGGCTTCTACCGCACCATGGACAGAGGACTTGCGAAAGAGGTCGACGCCTGTTCTTCCAGAGTCTTATCTCTTGCCAACCGACTTCTTGATCTCGTCTCAACAGGAGATTCTTCCAACTCTAAGTCGGAAGGAAAGGCTGCGCTAGAACATGATGATGTTATGGACAGCTTTCGCTCATCGGTTGTGGACGCTATGGATAGGCTGTTGGAGCGTACGGTGAGTATTATATACACTGCGTGTAAATATCTCCTCTCTGAGAGCTGATTAAATGCAGGATATCTGTCTCGACGACTTCATGGGTCTATCAAAACCACCGGCCATTGCTGTGAACCCTCAACCGGCGAAACAGAAGGTACGCCTCACTCGGGATACTTATAAATCATTCTCATGTATTACAGGCGACGAAGAAAACTGGACAAACTGGAGGGCGACTAGATCCTGTCATTCAACACGCTTCGCACCTTGCCAAGCCGCAACTCAAGTTCAGACGAAAGGTAGACAACGACGGATCTAACCCATGGCGCCCAACGCTGAAGCACAAATACAACGCACAAGTACCACTGGGCTATGATTTACATGACCAAGATGTGAACATGGATAGTGATAATGTGTATGTCCAGTACGCCCCGCCCCGCCAGAACACCACATAACTCACGTCTATCTAGACCCCATCCATACAGCTATGAAATCAAACACATCGCTTACCCCTCACGCATGTTCACATACGCCGATCCAGTACCTGTCAAATCGTTCGAAGAAACTCCGTTTAAGTATGTGGAGACGCCCACGGACCTATCGTCCATGCTCGAAGAGTTGCGGAATGCAAAGGAGATCGCCGTGGACCTGGAATACCACAGTTACCGATCGTTCGCCGGGTTTGTCTGTCTCATGCAAATCAGCACAAGAAACGCTGATTGGGTCGTCGATACGTTGGCGTTGAGAGAGGAGCTGGAGGAGCTGAACGAGGTGTTCACAGATCCGAGTATCGTGAAGGTATGTTGCGTGACCTACTCTTTCATGCGCCGTACATGAATCGTAGCCCTTAATCAGGTATTCCATGGTGCCGAAAGCGATATAGTTTGGCTGCAGCAAGACTTCAACCTCTATGTTGTTAATCTTTTTGACACCTATCACGCGTCCAAAGTTTTAGGTTCGTTAGACAACATCCTCCGTCTTCCGTACTATCTATTTTCATTATCACTCATTCCTATCTTTAGACTTCCCGAGACATTCGCTAGCTACCCTTATGGAGATGTACTGCGACTTTATTCCGGATAAGCGATACCAACTGGCAGATTGGCGAATACGGTACGCATTCATCCGCTACAATTCACGCCCAATCTTACGTGTCTTCGAGCAGCCCACTTCCTGAAGAAATGCTCGCATATGCTCGTTCTGATACTCACTTCCTGCTTTTCATCTACGACAACCTCCGGAACGCCCTCATCGACCGCGCTCAGTCACGAGCAGCCTCACGAGCACAGAGCCCCTCCGACCCCTCCACCTCCACTAGTCGTCGTGCATCCCCCCCTACTCACGGTGAACCGTCACATGCTCTGGTCCGCGAGGTCTTATCGCGCTCTGAGGAGACTGCGTTGAGAGTATACGAACGTGAGGTGTACGACGAGAACGGTGCGGGTCCAGGAGGGTGGGACACCCTGGCTAGGAAGTGGAATAAAGGGGCGTTGATTGCTGCGGAGCGGGATAGCGCGCGAAGAAGGATATATCGCGCTGTACATGCGTGGAGGGACAGAGTTGCCCGGGAGGAAGACGAGAGTACACGGTACGCGGGATTTCCTTTGCTTATTCTGGAAGTAAAGAAAGCGAGTGCTAATCTTGGATTTGGGAATGTGAATGCGTGCTTTGCAGATATGTGTTGCCTAATCATCAGCTGTTCTTGCTAGCTGAGCAGCCACCGAGCGATATGGCGGGGCTGTTGGGGCTGTTCCAGCATGTGCCCGCCGTCATCCGTCGACGTGCGAAAGAGCTTCTTGATACTATCCGTGAAGCTGCGAAGGATGTGGAAGTGGTGGAAGCAATTACAGCGGAAGTTTCTGCACCATCGGAGTCTGTGCCGGATGAGGCCATGACGGTGGTAGAAGACGAAGTGAAGGAGAATATAGCACAAGTTGCTCCGTCTGTGCATGAGCAACAGCTGTGGCCCAGTGGTGAGTAAATTCTAAGCTATCCTGGTCATATGAACGGTCCGGGCTGATTGCCTATTTGGTGTTGCAGCTTCAGCTCCGAAGAAATCGGATACTCTGTCGGCTTTGTTCCGTGATTCACTGGACACAATACGAGGGAGCAAAGCTCCCAGGAACCTATTTGTGGCTTCACGGAGCGCCTTGTTCTCAGGACCTGTTTCCTCGCACACGGTATGTCCAGAATAGCTGTTACCAAAAAGCCAGCGTCCTGACAGGTTTGGAAACATAGGTCATCGATGTGCACAAACAGAGAGTGCGAGACATCGTGGCGCGGATACATGGAGAACTCAGCATTGCACCAACCGCACCGTCAATACCTCCTCCTTCCACTGCCACAACCTCCGAAAATCAGACAACAGTAGAAGTCAAGTCCGAAATTACAGTCGCTGAACAGGTGGAAATCCCGTTCGTACCTGCGAGTGAGCGGCAACAAACAACACTCGTGACCACCACCACGACCGAGAAAGATACGATCGTCGTCGTTGGAAAGCCTCAGCGGAAGAAACGGAAAAAAGAGAGGGAGGCTGCGGACGCCTCTGGCACAGGTTCTCCCCAGCTCGAGTCCGAGGAGGCGGCCGATGCTACGGCGTTTGACTATTCTGCGGTGTCGAATATTTTGGACGAGGCGTCTGACCATGAACCGGATGCGAGTGTGGGAAGTGGGCGGAAGCGCAAGCAGAAGCAGAGGCAGAGACAAGGTAAGGTGATACAGCATTGTACATGTTGCATTGGTCTGACTTGCACTTTCGTAGGCCCGCCCGATACGTCCGCCTTCCGTGCGCCACCGAAGGCACCTGCAGAGGTCAGACGAGGCAATCAGTCGCGGACGTTCAGATGATCTACGAAAGGGGCTGTTTCGATTGGGTGTTGGGAACGATGTGCTGCGGATGGTTATGAGCCCGGAGGTACCGGTACATCTAGGGTGTTCTAGCTTGAAAACGAAGCGAGAGGTTGGGAGACGAGCATTGTTCGGTGCCCGAGATGACGCACAACGAAGGCAGGATGGTCGTGCGCTTGCACGTCAGGTCCTGAGAATGTTGGAGCTATTTTTACATCAAGTAGAAACGAGCGAATGTTGGTCGACCGTTGGTCGTTTGCATCATATCAACAATAGGCTGTGGCGACACTGCAACAGTTGGCGTATTTCTCAGAGCTATCACTTGTACAAATGAGGGATACCGGAATATCCAAGCAACGGCACTCTATCAGAGAAGAAGATAAGACATAACTGGTTATAATCAACAATTTGTCTGCTCACGTTTGATAGTCTACAAGTACAGTAGCGTACTTGACTAGTATTGTTATATACTCAACGACCTCACCAGTTCTGCCTGATTAATTGTACAATTTCTTGGCAATATCGAGCGAGTTGTGGGTCCCAGCGTTGTGTCCCGATCACGATCATTACATTTGGCGGCTGCGGTGCCGAATTTCGGCAGAGGCATCAACTTCGTCAAGAGGCGCAGCGAATATGAGGTGTGCCTTCTTTTATTTATGGCACACGACCGTTCGCATCCTCCAAATCAACTCATCTCCAAGCTCTCTTTCCTACCCTCATGTCCGCCACCCACAGACCATGATATCCACCCGTTATCTCCCGCTACCCACAACAACGTCGTGGACACCCGTGCCGGCACGCTTCACTCTGTGGTGGCGGAGGAGGGCGGTCCGCGGCACATGCTTGGTGGTGGCCATACTCCTCGTGGTAACCTTACTGAAATACTGGTCGTGTATACTTGATTATCTAGGAAGCGACTCCGACGTGGGTGACGATGCTGCCGTGCAGTTCGACCCGTCGCTCGACGCCGCCTACGTACCATTCAGGCCATCGAAGTCACACCGGCCAGCCGCTTCAAATGCTGTGATGTTGAAGCCGTCCACGGAACTTCCATCGTCATGTCTAGACGCCCATATCGCAAAGGGAGAGTTGTGTTATAACCCCAAAGTACCACAGTTGGATGTGGTATGGACATGGGTCAACGGTTCCGACCTCCTGTTCCAGGACGCCGTCACGCGCGTCGAAAATTCTCTGCCTGAGGATGATCCCTATCGGCCAACAGAATCGTTTCTGAAAGCCAGACAGTATCGGTAAGTGCCCGTCTTATATCCGCATCACGACGAACCATAGCTCATTGGCAACATAGGGACCACAACGAGCTGCGATACTCCATGCGCTCTGTGCTGCAGCATTTTAGACAACATGCAGGAAAGTTCCACCTTCTCACCGCCGACTTTGCTGTCGACGCACCGGATTTAAACGTAACCATCACACCCTCGGAATGGCGGTTGGGCCAGATTCCACAATGGCTCGATGCAGGGCTTCCGAGCTGGCAAGACGACGATACCAAGCTATCTACCATACATCATGCAGACATATTCAATCCGTATAACGGCACCATATTTAATAGGTACGCTTGGTGACTGTCCCACTCCTTCTACCGAATTAGATAACGAACCCATCGCTACGTAGCTATGCTATAGAATCTCAGTTTGGACATCTAGAGGGTGTCTCAGAAAACTTGTGCGCCATTCCAGTCCTTATCATCTCGCTATTGACAGTCTCACACGAGCGTTTTCTAGTATCTATATGGTGCGCTTCCACGAGCTGCTAAACGTTCTATTTTTAGACTGACCCGGGCCATTGATGACAGAACGACGATTTTTTCTTCATGAACGAGCTATCGCAGAAAAGCTTTTACACGTCGCGTGAGTCTTGTTCTCATGCAATGATCCGCGAATTCGTAACACCGCTCACGCTGTCGGCCCAGCGTACGGGATGGTCCTTCGTATGCAGGCTGACCTTATGGTAGCGCCTGAACAGTACGGCAAGAGTGTCGTAAGAGGCGAATGGCGCAGTCTGGCTGCTGCGAACAGTCTTCTAGGTACGACTATCACTCTTGTATCCAAAAACGCTAATTAAACGATCTTAGGGGCGAGGTTCGGCTCCCGTGTAAGACCTTATGTCACGCATGAGGCGAAATCCTCGTCGATCTCTCTACTTCACGAGATATCTCAAATATGGTCTTCCGAAATCGCCTTCGCCGCAACGCATCCATTTCGCGAAACGAAATCCGGCGAGTCAGATCTCAGTATGCTCTTCATGATGGTACATTTCGTCGTGGAGAGATGGCGAGAGGCGTTGTTGTGGACTTGGGTCGTTGGCAAGCATGGGAAGCTGGATGATTCGTGGGGAGAGGCGGAGACTGCCAGAGCGTGGGACGAGTTGAAGCTGGGGAGTACGGACGAGGAGATGGGAGGGAAGTTGTTCGTACGAGGAGGGAATAGGAGTACTTTGGAGAAAGGGAGGGTGGAAGATTACTTGCAGCGCGCGGGATACGATACGAAGGATCCTACCAAGTATGAGTTCTGTAAGTCGCTGGTGGTTCGTTATTCCTCAAAGTTGAATCCTTCTGACATGCGTTGCAGCATCTCAGGACGGCTACCCGTACACGGGCTTCATAAATGGGAAGAACTGGTGGCCCAAACTTGGCGCCGATGTTCCCAAGCACGAGGCTCTGCAATGCTCCATCGACCCTAAAGAATGCTTTGCAGACAGCAACGGTCAACCCTTCACTCGTGCGAGCGACCTCTTCACGCACATTGCATTCCGAAAAGTGAGGTGCGGTGATTGCGGTGAGTATCTCAGTTTCCAGCTACCTTCACGCGTGACCGAGACTAAGATGTACCGTTATTTAGTCATTACTGCTCTTGTTCATGCAAGCGGTCCTTCAGGCCTTTCAGCTTTCCTACCACCTTCATCACGGACTCTCCCACCCCTCGCAGGCAAAGTCGCTCCATCCCGGGACGATTCGATCCCACATTTGCCTCTGGCGAAAAAGTGGGAGGACGCGCTTTTCGGTCTTCGGGAGGTTATGGGAGCGTCACCAAGTCTCAGTGTACGAGACTGGTCGTTGCGGCTGCTACAGCGATATCGCTTTGTTATCGGTCAGTATTCAATCATCCTTAACCAGTATACGTGGGGTGTCACTGACTGGGATGCTACCAGCGGACACCCCATCACATTTCGCCATGATCAGAAGTCCGGGAGACGTCATGGTCCTACACATGCGGGTGAAACGAGATCGAGAGCTCACTTTGCTATGCGTGAACGACGATATCACTCGCGAGGACAAGAAGGTGAACCAGCTGCTGCAGAAGATGTTCTCGGAGTCGTGGCCTACTCCTGCTGCTTGGGAGCGATGAAACTGGCGTGCGTTTGTTCTCCTTGTGTGCTATGCTGTTGCTTGCTTCGCTATTTGTACTATTTACCCACTCATCTATTCGCATCTTCACTGGACATCTTCCGTTCTGCTGCATCTAACACTTGCAATATGTATCTGTATATTATTATAGCACACCTCATCATCAATTACAACTTCTACAGTCAACTGTGTGGCACCGCATGCAAAGATCGCGAATACAATAAATAACGTGGAATATTAGCAGGGAAAGTATATGGCCGCCACGGCGTACACGTGGCCCGGGCCGTCTAGGAGGTTGGGTTCTCAGAGTTGCCTCTTTCAGACACCTTGACCAAGAAACGTTCGACGACAGCCTTTCCTCGGCGGAGGTTCGACAGAGAGATACGCTCATTTGGAAGGTGAGCTTGATCCTGTAGAATAGTTCATTCATTAGCAAAGATTCGTCTTATGAGGTGTGCGACATCTTACTGTGCTCTGGCCAAGCGGGAGATGCAATGCATGGCAGGAGAATTCTTTCTCGAGGTAGGGGATCGAAGGAATGGACTGCATCGCAGAGTTTGTGTCAATGGTCAAATAGTCTCTCTAGAGGAGGGAAAATTCAAAGCTGCTTACCCCTCCTTCTCTAATGCGTAGTGGCTCTACTCCCCATTCGTCCCGCACAGCGTCTTCAAGAGCTTTGAACCAGAAGTCATCGAGGTTCCCAAGCCACCAGTCAGCGGTGCGCGTAACAGATACCTGATAGAACCAAAAAGTGTAAGTTAATTATACGAGCGTATCATCGAACTGAGCACAAACTTCAAGCGCGTTCGGAGACCCCATCTTTGCGAACTGCTCCTTCAAGTAATCCTGAACGGATTTAGCGATGGTATCGAGGTCCTGATCTGGTACAATACGAATAGAGACGCGAGCGGTTACTGAGGCTGGTATGACTGTCGCATCTATGTCCCGGAAAGATCAGCAGGTTTGCGAAAACATGGATCGCTGCCGTACGTACTGGTTGCACTGGACGTTTTGATGTCGTGGACTGTCAACGACGGCTCCCGCCATTTCGCTGATAAAGCGGATGCTGGGGTTTGTATCACACCAGAGAGAACTTTGTATAGCTGGCGTTCCCCGTCCGTCAAGGGACGAACACTGTCATCTATTGTTCGTCAATATTCGTCAATATATGCTTATGTTGGAATCATGACAATATTTACTCACAAAATGAGGGCAGCGTGACGTGCCGGTCCTTGTCGAACAAGGTGCCGAGTAGCTGTACGCTGTCTTCAAGGATGAGTGACTGTACTGATCGGGCAAGGAAAACACTCACACATCAATCATGGGCTCTGCTACCGCTCCTCCATCAACACCAGAGTGAAGGTCAGGCCCTTGGCTTGACACCTACACACACATGGTTAGCCATGAGACCGAATTGTAAGCAACGACAACAGCGCACCTGAACTTTGCAATGGACAACACCTCGAAGACCATACGTAATACACGGCGTATCTTCAGCGATCCACGTCGAATTACTTCCCATAAACGAATGAGCCACCCCACAGAGATAACAGCTGTACCCACAATCACCTACCTGACTAGAATGGCATCGATAGGCCCTATCAAATCCTACAGTACGGGACGCCAGAAGCTCAACGACCCATGCCGACAGAAAAGCTTGATAAGATGAGAAAGTCGACCAACCTTGTGCCGTCTCACGCTCTCTTCGAACCCGCCGCTTCCCGCTTCTTCCTCGCCTTCTATCAGGAAGACGAGATCCAAATCGAGTGCACGCCTGCCAAGCAGTTCGGCAGCGGCACATGCGACCGCCATGACGGGTCCCTTGTTATCAGTTACACCACGTCCGTAGAGATAACCGTTGCGTGCCGTGAGAGTGAACGGGTCGGTTTTCCAACTACTGCTGGGTGCAGATACGACGTCATAATGGCTATTCAAAATGTAATCAGTCTCTTCCACGCAACCTATAGCATCTATACGATATACCCATAAAATAGGATCCTCTGCTTCCTGCGTTCTCTTTGCTTGCCAAAGAATGTGGCGAACACGATGGGACTATTTTGCTCATCTGTCGGAAGCTGTTTGATTTAAGCCCTTGAACCAATCCTGTCCCACTAAATGAGAGACGTACTAGTTGTGCTTGTGCGCCAAGTTGAATGAGACATTTGCGTAGCCAGACCGCCGCCTGTCGACAATCCTCCTTATGGCTAGGGGCACCGCTTATACTAGGAATGGAGACAAACTTCGACAGAGCATATACCATGGTATCTAGTATTAGCTTATCAGAACCTTTTCACGAGCCATATATACAGTAATCTGTTACCTCTCGTCAAGTCTATCTCGCCGTTCACGTCAACCTTCCCAAAGTCTCGTGCTAGATGCGGCGCAGGTTTTGGTGCTGCTACTTCCCATATCTATGGTATAAAGGTGAATACATGCAGCGTTGATGCTCCGTAAGTTGGACGTACGTTGATGTGGTCATCGTTTCCGCCCGTTACTAATACGAATCTCTCGCTGTTCGCGGAGTCGAGTGTGTCTTCTTTGAGGCGAGTCACTATGGAAGACAAGATAATGCCTGGATGCGCTCGCCAGGAAGCAGTCATATTGAAGCCTGCGGACCAACGCTGGAAAGCAGCTTCAGCTGATTCACCATATGGATCTGTGCTAGACGTACCTGAACATCACCGTTTGCAGAGCATGTGTACAGATCTGAATGTAGAATTGAAAGGGAAAGGATATCGACGTTCTATACCATTTTAGCAAACATTCTCTCGAAGACAAGCAATCCCATCTTACCTCTGACACGATGATCCTGCGCAAAAGCGTCTTGGTTTCAAGGTCCCATACTTTGACATACCCATCTTGGCAGCCGGCATATATGATATCGCTCCTGACCACAACGGATAGCACAGCGCCCTGCTCACACTCGAATGTATGCTGCAGTTCCGGTGCACCACCTTGACCCAGTGACCAGACCTATGCAATGTCAGCCGTTTAGTGCAGTTGAGTATGGCAATACCAACCTTCACTGTTGCATCTCCGCTGCCTGTAATCAACTGCATTTTAGTGTTCGGGGCAATCGCCGGGTCGTCCGAGCCTTCACGATTACTGCTTGGAGCAAGAGCCATACAATAGACATATCCGTAATGCGCAGACCAAATCATATTTTCTGGTGGAACGGAGAGCACCTGTGTCGTGTGGCCATTCGGTAGGCCATTTGGTAGAACGCACGAGTCATAACTTGACGAGACGGAGGGTGTGGAGGAGCCTAGGCAGGGCGATGGAGATCTGGAAGAGCAGGTGGGGTTACGAGCGTTCAAATCTGCAGGTTTGCGTTCATATTGGGGGTAAGAGTCGAAGAACTTGTGCACTCGACGAGGTGGCGTGGCTATTCCGCTACGTAAACTGGACTCCGAGAGGACACGTTCCAGTGACGAGGCTCGGGCGCTCCGGCCACTCGAGGAACCTCCGTCGGACGCCGACGAAGGAAGCTCCGATACGGACTCGAAAGATAACCACTGGATGGAAGTGTTCTGACAACCAAAGTAGACGGTGCTCGTAGCAGAATTCCAGTTGACGCAGAAGAGATCGCCTGAATCCGTCTCCATGTATGGATGTACGACAAACAAGGGCTCAAGCGTTTTGCCCGACCACACCTGCGCATTCTTATTAGAGAAAGAGCACAGTGGCAACAAGCAATTTAACACATACTCGAATGGTACTATCCCCTACACAATGCCTTTAGTTAGTACACTGATCATAAAATATATCTTTTACGCACCTGATGCGCTAATTAACCACTGTCTCTCGGGAGCGTATTCTAGGGCCAACACACTGCCTGTATGCCCTCGCAAAGTAGTTTTCAGCGCGAAGGCACGCTTATCCCAGACCTTCGAAATCAAAGAACTTCTGTCATCAACATTCAGGAGCCTCTATTCCCAAGGCTCACCGAGATCTCATTTCCTTGACTGCCACTGTAGATGTAGTTTTCATCTGCTGAAAGTGCAAGAACCGAACTCTTCTTCTGCTGTAGAGAGTGAAACAGCATAGGGCGTTCCTCAGTGTCTGTCGCCTTTCCGAGCGCAGCTAAGTCGACGAAACGTAAGTGATAGTCAGTCTAAGAGTGTCGCACAAGTTTGAGGAGTCGCGAGGGACTCACGATTTGGAATTGTTGGCGACACGTTGCCGGACATGATGGAACTATATAAGTAGGTCAAATCTAGAGTCCAGTCAGTTGTACGTCACCGTGCATGAGAACAAAGACAGCTGTAACAAAACCTGGCAGGTGCACGTACGTCGTGGTCAGTCCCAAAGCCAATCATGGACCGGTTTTCACCAATCCCCGACTATCCTATATCGGCCTCGTGAAGAGCTTTCAGCAACATGCTGAGCGCCACGTGAGGAGGTTTAAATCAGAGACGGGAGGCTGCAGGAGTCGCGCACACGACGTGATATGAACGCGAGATGAGCGTATTTCGGCGTTTGCCGGCGTCTGGCCATGACCTGAAGGCCTCAAGCAGAAGAGGTTTTTGTCTAGTCTACCTCTATCGAAGTCTCAGCGAGGAATCCACGAAGTCTTACTGGCGGAGGAAGTCGGAAGATGCTGCATGATCCACTTCTAAGTCTCAATACATACTTCTCGCCGACCTGACCTGGGCGTAGGCATTTGTGACGTTCCCAAATCACAGCAAGCTCAGTGGATTGACAAGTTACGGAATTAGTGAATAGTTGTGAGGTAGGTATACGTGACATGGGCTACAGATGATCTGAAGAAGACTGGGGACGCTGCACAGAACCTAGGCTTTTCTGTGGTTCAACACCGGAACTTCGGCGATAAAACTACGGGGAACAGCAGAAACTCCGCGAGCGTAGATATTTGTGGTATATACCTGCAAGAGAGCATTAGAACTATCAGCGAAGGGTGTGACAATCTGTCACCTACCAATTCATCGTAAATAATAGCAGGAACTTTCTTGTCGCTCAAGACAGACCCAGGATGGATTTTCACGACCTATTAAACGTACATTAGTCAAGGACGAGCATTTCAATAAGTGGATCACGCACCGAAGGCCCCATGACCTGCTTGTACGAGCCATCAGGTTGCAAGAACGCAGCGTTCTGCACAAGCCCGCGTACAAGGCTTCTCAACACAGGCTGCTCGTTATCCCCACAGCTCACCGTCCAATCAATCTTCATCCGTTCGCACACCTCTCTCAGCTGCGTCCGAATCGCCATTGCCTCCGTCAAACACCGGAAATTGAGATACGACTTCTGACACCAATCCTTCTTGCCCGCGTTCGTCTCCGTCTTTGCGATTTCGTCGAAAGAGCGGACGACGTTGAGGATGGTGAGGTGGTCGCCGCTGGAGTGGCGGAACTTTGTGCGCGCTTCGGCGGCGGCTTCGCGTTGGTCGGAGGTGTCGTAGAAGAGTTTGGAGTTGGAGGAGAGGACGGAGACGATGTCGAGGACTTCGCGGACGCAGCCGAGCTCTTTTGCTGCGAGTACTACGCGTGCCAGGTAGGGTTCAAGAGGGAGGAAGGCCATATCACGGCCGTTCTTGGTTAGTGCTTTCCGGTCGTCGAGGGCTCCCAGGATATACAATGTGGCCAAAGCTGATAAGACTAAGGAGAACGTGGCTTAGTAGAATACATCAACTGGATATATCACTAATAGAACTCACTGCTTTCGTCCTCTGGCTTGTCCATGAACTCAAGCTCTTCGAGATCCTGGCCGAGACACTTCAGCTGCAGTAAGCTAGCAGTTAACGTGCACCGTCGTATCTCAGGCTCTGCTGATAGTGGCATATTCTTGAAAGCGTCTTCTGTGTACAAACGGAAACAAAAACCAGGGCCCTACGTCGCGCTCAGTACATGTTTCCTTGTTCGAATATACACCTGATCTTGATTTACCTCACGACCAGCACGACCAGCTCTCTGCATAGCAGACGACTTTGTAATGTCTCTCGTCAGAAGCGTATCGAAACCTAGGGAGCATATATTAGGAAGCAGCATGATGGATGCATGGGTATAGCGTACCAGAGCCTACGGAGCGTGCAATATACCGCTTCTCCTTGCACTTGCCGGTATCAATCACATACTTGACGCCAGGAATCGTGATGGAGGTCTCAGCGATGTTCGTGGCCAGAATGCATTTGCGCATTCCTTTAGGTGTAGGTGAGAAGATCTTGGCTTGTTGTCCTGGAGGCAGAGCTGCGTATAGTGGGCATAATAGCACCTGAGGAAAGGATGAGCAATGGATTCGAAGAGCGAAGAATCTTTCGTACACCTGGGGCATCTTGAGGTAGTCTGTTCCCATACAGCTGTATTGACGAATTTAGACTCTCGATATCCTCCTGACCTACTGAGTGTAAGTACGATGAAACACTGTGTCGGCGATGCACGAACCTGGGAGGAATATTAACACGTCTCCCGGCGGCTGGTCAGTATGAATTTGGAAGAACGTCCGTAGAGCAGAGTCGACGTAGTCAGCCTGACTCGTCGCCGTGTGGTATATGGTCACGGGGTGTTGTCGGCCCTTTACGTATATTATCTTCGCCCTAGGTGAACTCGCATATTAGCACAACATCTACTACAGAATAAGACAAACATACTTGTTGTAAAAGGAGCTAAACTTCTCGGCGTCGAGAGTAGCACTCATGATAACGATCTTCAGAGGGCTCAGAGCTGCTGCCGGGCCCTTCCCTTTTCGGTCAGTTGGGCTGTTGCGCTTCTGCTGAATCGCTTTAAGATTGGCCATGAGAATATCCGTACGGAGCGTACGTTCATGGGCTTCATCAACGATGATGACGCTATATCGAGAGAGAATCGGATCGGAAAGCAACTCGCGAACGAGCATACCGTCCGTGACATATTTGATGCGTGTTGCTTCCGATGAGGCCTCGTCGAAACGGACAGAGTATCCGACTAGCTTCCCGACTTCGCTGTTCTTCTCCGCGGCCACTCGATTTGCGAGAGAGGTTGCGGCAACTCGTCGTGGTTGAGTAACTGCGATTATGCCCTTCCCTGCGAGACCAGACTCCAGCAGGTATTGCGGTACCTCTGTAGACCGTGAGAAACTGTAGCGACTGAGATGCAGGATACACATACGGGTAGTCTTTCCTGAACCGGTCTCTCCAATAAGAACAGTAACGTCGTTGTCTCGTATCTCCTGTATGAGCGCATCTCGACCTATAAGAGGAATGAGAGTCAGGTACTTTGTTGAGTAGGGGAGGCGTACCTTGCGCGATTGGTAGCTGTTTACGCTGCTCCTGGATAGCCAAGTATTTACCACCCGCGGCGTCGTTTCCCTTCACGCGTTTCTGAGGAGACCCCTTCGCTTTCTTATCGGTCTTCAGTGGGCTCTGCTCCTCGTCTGAGTTCTCCATGTACACCGTGCGTGGACGCTTCACAGGCTTGTGAGAGTCGTGAGGACTTGTGAGCTTGCCATTAGGAGTCGGGGGCCTTAGCCTGACTTTTGCCATCTCGATAGTATGTGCTCAACGTTCACCACGACGAGCAGCGGAGGCAACTTGAAAGTACAAGTTTGATTGGCTTGGCCGGCAGCCCTGAGTTGAAGATTTCCTTAATGGGCGCCTAAGAGAAGCGTGACATCAGCTCAGGTACGTGACCCCAGTGACACGGCGTGTGACTGTGCGCGGTTTCCGCGCGTCTGTGGAGATATTGGAGGTTGTGCTCGCCGTCGACCACAGCGAACGACTGGATTAACTCGACGAGGGCCTCATCCGCGTTGTTGACACGTCGGGATGAACGCCAACTGGTACCAGCAACAGCAGCAGGAGAATCGGCGACCGCAGTACCAGGCTCCTGGGCCTTCGGTGTCTAACGGCGCGGTGGACGCAGTACACGATGCACACAGATTATTGGCGGTGTATCCATTCGCTTCTGCAACGCCGACGAACCATGGTACGTACCCCTATCTTTCCGAAGATATAGTATTCACAGATGTGGCTTCAGTCGCACGCCATCTGAGTGGTCTATCCTTGACTGCCACACCGCCTTCCTATTATGTGCAGCCGTCCAGTTACAATGCGCATATACCCAGCTCTCAACAATACCACTCCCAATACTCCGAATACGCACGCGAAATAAACCATTTGGCATCACCCTCCATACCGTACAACGATGGTGGATACTGGCAAAGTCAGCGTAATGAAGCAGTAAAGTATCTGGGGCAACAGAGCTCGTAAGTTCGACGCTTTATGACCGCCTGATGCTCTGAACCAACTTGTGCATCTAGCTACACATACCATGATGACTCTAGATGGAACAATCAGCATTCAGGTCCTTCGTCCTACCAGCCCTCGCCCTTCGCGCAATCAGTTTTTCAACGTACAGCGCCCTCTGCAGCATACCCCACCCCACCGCCCCCAGGCATCCGATCATCATCTTCGTCACTAGCTATGGCCCTAGGAGATCCCGTTCCCAAACCACCCGTCCAGCAGCCCCCTCCTATAGCTTACACCCCGGCAGAGTCTCCCGTATTCTTCGACAACTTCTTGGCACAGCATACAGCACAGATGAAGGCGGCACCTCCCGCGGTTAAGTCAGAGCGCCCCGACAATATTGAACTAACTCCTCGCAAGATGCAGCTTCATGCAAGTCCCATACCCCCACACTTAATGCCTCACACACCCGATACTTCGCGTAAACGAAAAGCAGGGCAGGCCCTGGAATCCCCTTCGTTCAAGCGCACGGTTTTATTGTCGAACGGGTCTCCATCAAAGCTCAACGACAATGCAGTCGCCAACGGTAACAGCCCTTCGATGGCCATCACCCCTTCTATAGCCATCACACCGTCTATGACCGTGGTGGAGACTTCGTCGCCAATTCCAACGCCACGCCGCAAACTGCAGGCTTTTGTCGAGTTGCCTCCTATGCGCAGAGAGTTCCAGACGCCGTCGCAGAAGGGAAAGGAGAGGATGCGAGATGAAGACGAGTATAGCGCATTTGCTTCGGAGGACGGTGGATCTCCTCGAAAGGGGCTTGCTAGTAGCGTCATGTCCTCCGGTAGGCGGGCCAATGGAGACAGAGACGACAGAGGTTCGTTGGCGGATGATTTTTCTCCAGATGTGCTATCCTATGATTAGTTTGCTGACATCAGTTCAGGTCCTTTGGAGAAGTTCCTCGGGTTCGTCGAAGACATCTTCGAAGCAGAAGACTCCCTGCCCCCTGATATCGACCCGTCCGACCTCCCACCTGAATTCTTCTCACCATTAACCTCTGACCCTTCTCAGGCAATGTTACATCGTTCGGTTGTGACCAAGCTCACGAAGCTGATCATCAAAGGTGCCGGCGGGCATAGCAGACAGAGCACGAGAGACAGTGTCAACGGCAGTCCTAGGAAGGCCAGGAGAAGTTTCGCTACTGTCGAGACTTCCGTGCTCTCTCGTTTACTTAGGATGTTAGAGCGTAGTGTGAGTGCAGGAGAGGACCTCGATCCGTTCAAGACGACATCACACGAGCTGGTTAGGGCCCCAACAAAGGTTGAAATGTCGCCGAAGAAGACTCCGAGGAAGAAGAAGGCTGATAGTCGGGCGAGGTCTGCGTCGGTTCTGCCCCAGCTCAATGGGGACGGTGAAGGAGATGAGGTGGCCAGCAATGTGCCTCAAGAAGTCTCTGAAGCAGATCTTGAGGCGCTTTCGAGAGCGTTGGAACTTGCTCGCGATAGCTTGGCTGCTACAGAGTGCTGTCTCACGCTGCTCGGCAGTGACAGACTGCAGAAACAGGTGTGTGAAAGATTACTTGTGAAGACTGTGATCTGACTTCTGTCTTATAGCTGTACTCTGAAGAGCTTATCACGATGTGCCTCTCGACTGTGAAAAACCAGTTGACCAAGATCATCTACCCGTTCATCGAAGCCTCTTCGGATCTCACCACCCAACTCTCACCGCTTCTCCTTCACATCGTACAATCCTCACCAGCAGACTCAGACGAACGACGTCTCATTTCCGAGATTTTCCACTCCGTATCCTCCGTTATACCTCGTATCAACGACCTCATCTCCGCCGATAGCATGAGCATGTCAGAAGCCATCGTTATACAGGCTGTGTACGTTGCCATCGGACCGTTCTTCGTGGTTGAAGGCGGCACGGATAGTAAAGGGAAGGAGAAAAAGAATAGTGTGGTGTTGAGTACTCTTGGGACAAGTGCTATGAGGGGACTAAGGCTTGATGCTCTGGCGTTGATTCGCAGTGTCAGTGGTGATTCTATGGTCACTGAGTGAGAAGCTGACTGTGTATATGCGTAGATTTTTGCCAACTATGAAGACCAGCGGGGCTGGATTATTGAGGAGATCCTTTCGTCTTTGATCAAGCTCTCTGACACGAAGCAGAAGGCTGGGCAGTTCAGGTATGTGTTGTCTACCGGTCGGTTCGCCACGATACTCATCCCGTATACGACAGACTTCGCGATGGGCGCTCTATACGTACTGTGTCCGCGCTGCTGATGCAGTTAGTGCAGACTTCGGCGCATGATGTGCGTGTCGAGGTGGATACACTTCGGAGAGCCAGACAGCAAGACCTTGTGATGGGTGGCCGCGGGAATATCAAAGCTGAGGACAAAGAGACTTTCTTGGATGAGAAAGACATGGAGGTGAGTGATTGAATGCTATGAGGTTTCATTGTATGCTGAACAAAATACCCGTAGGAGTTACGTCTCTATGCCTCCGGTTTGGACTCTGCCACGAAGGCTGCTAAGACCATCATCGCTTTCTTAACTCATAGGTCAGATGACTTGTGCAGCTTCATATTCGAGATTATTGACGAGGTTGTAGAGCGGGGAAGACGAAGTCCACCAAGAACGCCAATGAGGCTGAATACCGTATTATCTTCGATAACCTCATTGCTGACCTCCTTACTGTGTTGTTCTGGCCTGAGTGGCCCGCCGCTGCAGTCATCCTGGGGGTCGCTGTCAGATTCATGGTAGGTTCATCACAAGAGTGCGCGTGTGTCATGCGTGACTCATGAGACCGTACAGGTATCCTCGTTGGATGACATTAAGACTTCCACTCAGAGTGAGAATAACGCCGCTAAGACGATAGCTTTAGATCACCTGGGTGCCATTGCTGCACGTCTTCGACCTGGCTCAAACCGACCTTCTTCATCAGGCGTGCCGCTAGCATCTGTCGATGAGGTCAGCCGTCTAGTATATACAAGTTTGTCTGAAACTAAAGTGTATCCACAGAACTTCTCGAAGCGTGATGGTAAAGGTTTGAAAGCCTTGATGGCTGTTCACCATGATATATCTTTGTATCTATGCCGACGATCGTCGGAAGACCAGGCGTTTGAGGTATGGACGAAGTTACCAGATGATAGAACGGCCACGCTGACGCCTCTTTAGAGTGCACGCGAGCTTTCGATCGTTGTCCTTGGTCAAGAGCTTGCCGTGGCCCTGAAACAATGCGCAAGGTTGTTGGAGGATCCGCACGATGACGAGAGCGATTCGACTTCTCAAGTCGACCTCGTATCGTACGGATCGCAGATGAAAGACATGCTCAACGCTATCTGGGATGATCAGAACGTGGATGTCTTTGACTCCGGGTACGCCTACATTCTGAAAGTATACCATCACCATGCCATATTAACACCATCGGTAGTACCTCGCAGGAAGAGGTTCAAAGGATAGACCAGCTGGCTGAAGAGATAGGGATGACTCAGGGCCTGAGAACATATTTCAGCCCCATACTGAACACAGTCATCCAGAGTCTCGATGCTCAGCCTGTATTTATGCGCACAAAGGCTCTCAAGGCTCTTGGTCAGATTATCACCAGCGATCCTGAGATTTTATCTGCTGTAAGTGATTAGTTGGGATCTCTGACGCCCTACTCATTGTCTCTCAGAAAAACGTGCGGCATTCGATCGACGCTCATCTACTCGACAGCTCTCCCGCTGTAAGGGATGCTGCAGTTGAGTTGATTGGGAAGTACATCATCGAGTCTCCACAACTGGCAGAAACGTACTACAAGCAAGTCGCGGATCGAATACAGGTGCGTGTCATCTGGGAGTGCCTATGTGCACGAAATCTCATCGCTATCTGACAGGATACTGGGCTGGGTGTACGCAAGCGGGTGCTGAAACTGTTCAAGTCCTTGTATGGTGCTACCAACGAGCGGATGCGGCGTGTAGATATGTGCAATCGCATCGTTCAGCGGATGGGGGACGAAGATGATACTGTCAAGGATCTCGCTATGAAGACCCTCGAGGAGTTATGGTTCACTGACGCTTCTGTCCCTCCTAGCTCGGGGACGAAGGCAACTCCCCCAGTTGACGGTGATAAGTCACAATTGTTGATGAAGGTTTCAGTGATTATGGGCACTGCTGCCTGTTTCAAGGACCGCAATTCTCCTTTGGAGGATCTCCTTCACAAGCTCATCGCCCAGAAGGAAGGCACAGAGGCCGCTAGCTTACATCGTCGATATTCAGAGATCTGTGAGGTGCTGATCGACGGCTTGGTGGATGCGTCCGATCTCCCAGGTTTTGTACGTTCTTGATTGCTCCTCAAAAGCAGTGGCGAGCTTATTCTGACTCAAACCTGTAGACTGTCGTCAGCTGCGTCAGAACCATAGCCCTATTTACAGCCGCATACCCAGCAGTTCTTACCGCTGGTCATGCGTCAACTCTACTGCCGTACCTCAAGAATTCATCTACTGTAGGTCACACGTATTTCATGACTGGCCGATTAGTAATCATTGCAATAGCCTGAAGATCAAGCTACTTCTGATTACTTGCTTCGCATATATCGAGCTGCAATCCCCCACCTTCCGAAGACAGCCTTGAAGTTCGGTCAAGATCTGCAGTCAGCTCTTCAACCCATGATCATTAAACCCTCGCCCACGGCGGGCATAGCTGTACGTCCCATTCTCTATGCTACATCTGTCGTCTAACACGATTATCCAGGGCTTACAAGAAACAGTCGCTTGTCTGTGCTCTGTAGTGCAGCATATTTCCCACGAATACAGGCGTCTCGTTGCCTTGCTGAAGTCTTGCAGCGGTAGGTTTCCAAAGGCTGTGTAATTCTTGCAACTGAACTTCTACCAGCTCGCCTACAGCAGACTGCGGGAAAGCCTGCAACAGCACCGATTGCCCCACAGGATATGCGTGCCTTACCCATCTTAGTTCTCATTGTGGCCTTATTGTGCGAGTTTTGTAACTTCGACGACCTTAGATCACATACAGGTACGTTGACGAACAATACTTTAAGTTGGCTCTGTTAGATGAGGTCGTTGATCACGATTGGTTAGACCTGCAGAAGGATATCGACGCTATGTCACAGGTGCGTGCCGTCTCATCATCATGCGTAACGTTTTCTGACGATCAATAGGGACCGATAACGGAGCATATGTACCTGCTGTTTTTGAAGCTATACAACAGGTTCACCGATGTATCGCTCAGAAGCCGACTGCTTCAGTGTTTAGGTGCATACGAATCGCAGAGCATATATGCTAATACAACTCACTTAAACATGTGATCACAGGCTTCCTATTCCGAGCACAACCATCCTTGCTGACTGCGGAGCCCTCTTCACAAATTATGGACGCAATTTTCGCCTCAGATGATGAGGATGCTCGGGGTCGTCTTCTGAAGATCATGCAAGATTTCCTTGTCGCTGAAGCAGATAAGCATGCTGCAAAGGAGAAGGACACTGGTGAGAGGTTTTAATGCGAATAGCTTCGATCGCCATGACTAACAATCGTACTAGCTACGAAGAGCAAGAAGAAGCAGGACACGGTGAATATGGATGAATTGGTAGGAAATACCGATGGATTCGCTGAATCCGGGTAGGTGATGATTTGTTCTCTTCATCAGAAGTAGTCGCTTACCCCTTCCATAGAGTGAGCTCCGCCATCGTACAGCGGTATCTACAGCCCATCCTTGCGGCCGCGTTATCTCAAAATGGCCAGATACAAGCTCCTGCTGTCGATATTCTAGCTTTCACCATCAAGCAAGGTCTAGCGCATCCTTTGCAGGTAAAATCACATTTGACACGCGCTGTACAAACTATACTTACTGCTCCATAGTGCTTCCCGATCATTGTGGCCCTCGAGACCAGCCCGAACCCCAGTCTCAGCGCCCATGCCTGTCATCTTCACAGCATCCTCCACAGCAAACATACCTCCTTGCTTAATACACGCTACGTCGCAAGTGCTCGCTCTTCTTTCGATTATCAGAAGAAATGTGTCGGCACTGCCATCCAAGGTCAGTGATTTGAAAAGAAGCGAGGAGTTAGACTTACATCAGATCAATTATAGGGTATCGTATGACACCTGGACCTACGGCACTCTTACACCGCTGGTACACTCTGGTTCGAGAGAAGCGCCCCTTGAGACAAGACTTCCTAAAGTCTCTGACGAAGGTATTCGATATCGAGGCCAACAAAACGAGCCAAGTACGTCTCTTGTCCGTATTTACGCCATCTGTCTGCTAATTTCCGTGTGGACAGGATGACGTCGAATTCGTGCGATATATGGCAGAGAACTTTGCATCCTTTGATTACCGCACTCAGGAGGAAGTGTTGACCGTTCTCAAGTACCTAACGTCGGTGTTGTCCACGACCGGCATGCAGCTAGTGGAGGCTGTATCTCCTTCTCATCTGCTCAAGCAGTTGCATGATAGCTCTGCCATGCAAGGGCAGGAGCCACCTGTTGAACCTGGACCTGAAGTGATTCCCGAAGAAGGTATGTAGATCTCGCATGCCCTGCTTTCGTGGACGCTGATGGTGTCCTAGAATTTCAACGTCAACTGCCCGCGATACGAAGTTCGGTGATCATCTGTATTATCATGTTGCTCAAAGCGCACTTGAAGTCGGTGTATAGCATCTCTGAAGAGTGAGTGTTCACTTTGTACGAAAGACTGTCGTATAGTGACCGTTCTGTAGGAAATCATCGAAATGGGTTTTGGGAAAGAAGAGCGCTGTCGGTGACAAACCTGCACAAAGACGGCATGAACGTCCTCTAGCTTGGGACAACTTGCCCGCTGCCTCAAAGCCAATCCTTACAAGCGAAGACCTAATATCGCAACGTCAGAAGGTTTGTCATCTACACCCTCGTCTTCGATGTTTGTTTTGACGTTCTCTCCCCCAGTTCCTAGAAATTTGGAGCGCGGACGGTGTCAATGCCGAACCCGAAGACGATTTCATGGAAGCCTGATGCTCGCTTTTACCCACTTTTCAACGTTATATATGGACTCTCCACTGCTGTCACTTATCATTATTATCTGACCTGCTATCGTGTTTCATCAAGTTCTTTTCGCTTTCTACGTACATGTCGTCCCAATCATCATCTCTACAGTATAGTGCACTGCTCGTGTCATAAACTCTACTGTACTCACTGGGTCCATCTCATATAATACAAGAAACTTCTACGATGTAGATGACTGTGGTTCCTTCGTTGACGGAACGGAGGGCTTGCGCACTTCCCCGTCGATGAACTCAGCCGGACCTTTCGGCATTTCGCCGATAACAGCTTTCGTCGTGTTGTCGAGCGCAGGTTCGTCTTCGAACTTCCAGTCCAACTCGCCTCCGTAGGTTTTGGGGAGATCTTGAGCATCGATTAGCGTCCGTAGGACGGCTCCTGGATCTTTCCCCAAAACGTGGACCTTGTTGCGCGTTCCTTCATCAAACCACGGCTAATAAAGTCCCGCCACAGTTCAGCTCGCGATCGTATTACAGCTTGTAGCCACTGTACAACGTACCTTGACCCACCCCCAGACTGTTGGGAAGAACGATGGAGAGTTGACAACGGCGATTGTGCTGAGAGTTTCAGGGTAATTGGCTGTCGCTAGTGTCGACGCCTCCTGAAGATGTTTGCGCCAATTCCATAGCATTCCGATCGAGACACCCTGCAAGTCTATAATGGTTGTGACGGACGAGATTGGAGTCGGGGAAGTTGAGTGGGGGAGATGAGTGCATAGCCGGAGAACAAATCGTGTCATCGTTTCGTAGAGGACAACGCTAGTGGTGTTAAGATTTAGCCACGCTATGGGGCATCGTCCGCAGGTATGCTTACATTCTCTGGTATCTTCGCTCTGTTGGCACCTGGTTGAGCTCTTTCTGCAATTGTGAGTCGAGCGACGCTAAACGATAAACATAGACCGGAAGTCCGTTCTAAGAGTAATCAGCTCTGTAAAGCTTAGTTCACGAGCGATTTGGACGGATGATGCCCACCTTGTCTCTACGTCCAGTCCACCGAGGATAGAATCGTCTCGATGACTCCATCTCATCAACAGGAAATGTAGCATATAGTTCGTCTACATTGTGCTTCGCACGCCAGGCCTCGGCGTCCGCGAACTGTTTCTGTGCCTTTGCTGGGTCAAATCGTCTGGCCCTAAGGAAGCGCCTAGCAACAAATGTCAGAAGCAGTTACTCATATTGCTTGGTTATCCTCTTGCGTCACCTACAGCAAAGTAGGTTCGTCGTGAGACGGTTTAGTACCGTCGGTGCCTGGCGTATAAAGCTGAGCATTGGTTAACCTTTCGTGGAAGGCTGAGAACGCCTCTTGCTGTGCTTCGGTTAAATGGCCTAGATGGCCAGCAAGCACGTCGACAGTGACTGTAGATGTTGGCTCTATAGACATCGTAGAATCTAGGCCTGATAACTGCTAAGTCTGTGGTGTAGTAGTGTTCGTTAATGTCTTCGTCAAGGATATGATGAACGGTTCTGCTTACGACGTTTGTGGGTAAGAAAGGTAAGTATGCAGTACTACGATGGCAACTTATAACACAGCTCTATGTTAGATGCGCTGGTTGAGTGGTCACAGGTGGTCACCGGTCCAGGGTCTACGCAAACTTAGAACAACATGCTAACCACCCAGTAACCAATAATGAATTGAACACGCAAGCGTGAGAGATCTGGCGGGATATCCCCGGTTTCGAGTGTTCTGCTTATTCCCACGCCACAATGTCTCAAAGCACCAAAAGCAGGTGCGAAACTCCTCCCGAATAGTTAGCATATCCTGGCAGAAGATATCACCTCGTGATTGAAGGTATTTATTGATCAAAATATAATGGGGCTTGAATACAAACATGAATAATTTCGAGAAGCATTCGGGAGCACGCCAGCCAGACGGATGAAAGCCTATTATGTACGAAGATGTTCACAGATACTGTAGATAAAGTAGATGACAACCTTAGACTCGCCGACTAAGCCGCCAAGACCGTCGACTGAGAGCCGTCAGACTAAAAGTTGTGGAATGCTGCAACCCCATCTTTGTTGAGCATCCCGACCTTTTTACTAGGTTTGTCTTGAAATTTCGTCAAGACAAGGTATGTCGGACCAGGTATCGGTACAGTCATATGTTCGTCCTTCCAATCGTCTTTTGAGGGCTCATTAATGCCGTGACTGTCGATTCAGTTAGTAAACTACAAACATCAAGGCGTTTTCTGTGCAGATTACTGACTTTTCTCGGAGATGAACCATCACAGTCGCTTTATCGACATTGGTTCTCGAAGAGCAGCGAGCACATGCGAACATGGGGTCGGCGTTCCAAGATCGCAAATGTACCTCCTTGGCTATAGGCTCCAAGGGGCCCACCGCAGCAACCTGCGACTTGAACGCCTTCTTTAGCGTACAGCATGGTAAACATGTGTAGAGGGATTTCACTGCCTGAGACGATCCGCTGAACGTCAGATGATAAGAGAGAGGACGGTCAAGATTAACGTACTGCAGTGCGCCAATTCATTATAGGCATGTAGCCCTGTTGTTGACGATGATGACTGCATTTGCACTGGAACCTGACGTCGACCTTGTCCATGTCATCGACGGTGGCAGTCTTTGGATCGAGCCCGCATGCCTGAATGATCTCCGCCACCGTAGTCACCCCGTCCCGATAACGGTCGACGCACCACGTCCCCTGGTTGACGAACATCTTACAGGCGAGTTGATGGTAGACTTTGCACATGTCTGGAGGCCGTTTAGGTTCGCTGAGATTGATACAGTGGTGTCGAATAGCGTGATCGAGAGGCCGAGCCGTGGTACACCAGCGGCAAAAGAACCAAGCACCGACTGCGAGGGAGAATGGGTTGCAGGATGGGTCGAGGTCGCATTCGTAGATGATCATCTTTCGCAGGGAGTCTCGAGCATCTTCTGAGCGTCTGTTGAGATATTGTTGTATAGGTACGATGAGATCGCCCGGGTCAAAGTCCGTGCTGATATCGGGGTCGAGGAGGGAAGGAATTTCCGGACAAAGAACGGCAACCTCTCGAGGGGTCAGATCCAGCCCGGGTAAACGCGAAGCTAACTCTTTTGTGACTTTCTCCAAAGAAGACAGCCTGTCTGTCATTGTCTGCTTTCGAATATCAGCCAGGCGCTGAGCTCGGAAGTTCTCCATAAATCCAATAATTCCTGGTTTTATGTTGCTCCAAACTGAGTGGGACCGGTATCACCCGTCAGTTCAAGCTATCCATTTATAGCAGATGCTGGCCACTTACTTCTGTCTGTCAGAGCCTGGGGCTTACGTACTTCTGGCAATGACTCGAAGCTATAGATACCAAAAAAGCCACGACTCTTCATGTATTCAAAGTCCTCGTGCCAGCCCTCTTCGCGCAATTTATCGATGATACTAAGAACCTGTCAATAAAACATGTGGCACAGGTCGACAGACACACGCACGCTTTCCGGCGAGCCTCTCGTCCTCCTTCCCGTTCATCGGTGCGAGATTTTTGCCTCGCTTTGTACCAGCGAGCTAGTTCAAAGCCGTCCTAGTGGTGGTACCCACGATGATGAGCATCAACTGACAGTCAATGAAAGAAACAACCTTACCTCCCAGAGTTGCCAGGTTTTCCGGTACAGTTTGTCTAGAAGTTCTTCACGAGAATACCACGGTGTCTGTTTCCATGTTTCGATGAACTCAAAAAGAAGCGGTCCGTAATAGCCCCATACGTTGGCTGCCCGCAAGAGGCGCAGCAGATGTCAGTAAGGCTCCAAAATGAAGTTAGTGGCTGCTTACGAGAGTCTTCTTGCCGCATTATAGGTACAATATCACTTAATTCACAGGATTGCTCATCTTCATCTGTAAAGTCCACCAAATCATCGAGGTCAAATCCATGTTCCTCTAGATCCGTCTCTTTGATTGCTCTATATACATGGATCAGAATACCACGCGGTATAAACGAACGATACTCACACTATATCAAAACAGCCTTTGCATAGTCGCGTACGAGGGGCCCAGTAGACTTGATGACAGTTCTTCCCAAGGCATCTCTGCAGCAACGGTTGGTGACCAAGCCCGAATCACAAAGTGAGAACGTACATGACAGTGCGGGTCGAAGACAAGATTCGCAAACGCAGGCTCACTCAAATCATCTGGGCATGGTGGAAGATCGGGGATATTCAGACGTGCGGCTTTCCATAGCCGTTGCGTATTACGGCTCATGAAGTATGCACGCAATTCCTTAGACGTTCTTGCCATGTTGAGAAGATCTTTTGGGAGTAGATACAAACATATCTTAGGTATTCGATACGTCAGATCTAAGTATTCAATGCGAGTTGGGCTAATCTCTCTTACCTCATGTATAACGTCCAATGGCATGTCTAGCATCCGGTGAAGCCTTCCCTGGTTCCTTTTCCCACGTTTTCTCCCAGTTACTTTCCGGGTGGTCTTCAGAGAACGAGTCTTATCTGACGTCTCGGAGTCGACATCTGACGATCCGTCTCCAGTCTTCAGATTGCTATTAGTCTCGTCGTTAGAACCAGCAAGACCTTCGCGTCCGGCAGACTGCGACTCCTTCGAAATTCGAAACCTCCTTGGCGGCGGCATTCTTCAACGTCGCCAGTTTATGGCTGGTGAGACAGTTCAGAATAAAGGCATACTGAGCGTTGGTTGAGTGAGAGTAGAATGCCGAATAAATCGCTGAATGAGTGCGCCATGACAACCCGGTAGACGCCAGCTTAGATGTCTTCGACTCAGACCACGCTCTGGCACTGACGCGAAATCGAACTGGGACTCGGTATGCTTATCTATATTTCGGCACCATCACTGCCATTCAACCATACATTACTCCATTAACACGAAGGTCTAGACTTCATTTGTTGGTTGAAGATCGGTAATTTCACGGTGAGCGATGTCGGCAATGAGTGTCTCTCCAACGCGGCCGTCACGCAGCCTGAGTATGTGGGTAAGTACTTTCAGCCTTCTCGTCATCTCCCATAGTAACAGCGTATACTCATGATTGTTTGTCAGACGATGAACGTCGAGTTACCATGAGGACCCAGGTTCTATCTGTAGGTAAGTAGTACTTATGCATCACGCAAAACTACCCGCGATAACCTCGAGCTCCCCAATAACTGACACAGTAAGGCCCTCTGACCTGGATTCAACTCTCTTGACGGCGGTGAAGCTCAGCACTTCGAACTCGATTCACCTTGGTCACACTACGCAATGCTACAGACAGGTAAGCTTGGTTTGGGTGTCTTGATAGTAGCTACTTATGCTACATCTGCATCATTCACAGACTGCACCCCGCCGAATGAAGCGTTGACGATCGTGGCAAGTTTCTGTGGTCGTTCAGTTACAATTCTAATCGACTCCACCCTTGCCACTTCCTCGGTATCGGAGGACTATGCGTTGGCACACCAGCTGCCGCAAATATACGAGCAACGAGCAGGCATCGTGACTCGTAAAGTCGGGGCCAACATCCACGTTCCGACCACAACGGGCTCTTTCACTTCGAACATGATCATGAATATCATGAACCTTTCTGGGCATGCCATACAACTCGGTGCGGACTGGGTGTCTGCATGCCATGCGCGCATGGACGCTCAAACCGTTCTCGATGCAACACCCGAGGATGTATTCCGTATGTCGGCCGGTCATGTCTGGCTGGCGGGCTCAGTACAGCACCGAGAGCTCCTCGACTCTAGCGTCGCCAATCAGAGCCTTCATTCGGAGTCTTCTGGGTTGAAAGACGTGTTTACAGGCACATGCAATACTCTCGGCAAACCGCTTTTGCTGGCTATAATAAGCGGTAAGAGTCAGTATTGGACGAACACCCGATATTCTGACCTCTACATTGGAACATAGCACATCAGGAGGCAACGTCGCAATGCAGAGCAGTGGCCGCGCAGCAGTCTCTCGCTGACACAAACAAGAACGCCACCGCTTACTGTTATAGCACGGTTGCTTGGATCGCTACGGGTTCGAGTCCTACCACACGAAGAGCCCTCCCTTTCAAACTTTCTCGTATCAATTTCGACCGACTGCAATCCCCGCCTGGTAGTAATCTTCGGGATCCGGCGAAATTACTTGTACGACACGTTGCTGTTGGTCTGGCACCCAGCTTCACTCCCATGCGTACGGCTTCCAGTTCTCAATTACGCACGGCTTTGCTAAAACGATGAAGCAGATCTACCGTCTCTCACTCAGACAGCCCGATTCATCATCGCCGACCATCTACACAAGGACGTCGTCCACGGGAAAACCCCGACCGACCTCTTAGGGCCTATTATCGCCATGCACACGGAGTTCCTACTTATTTTCCACACCGCCCCAGCTCACCTGAAGCTCAACTTGGCGAATAACCTGCTGGACCTGTCCGACGCGCTCTCAAAACAGACAAGCGGACTCTATCCTCCATGCCCAGACGGCGAGCTTCCCACGTCCACACGAATTCAATATGAACATTACTACGCGCTCGAATACCTTATGCTGGGTTTCACGATGATACTACACGAACTCGCGGTACCAAACTACACCGACTTCTTGTGCATGGCTCTACGCAATGGTTACGAGTTCCTTCGATTCTGCATTCATCATATCCGCCACCCCGATATCCACTTTTCCGACCGAGCCGGGTATTGTTGGACCGGCAGGATCATAGAGACGGAAGTGGCTGCCAAACATCTTGTGCAGCTCTTAGAGATTCAATACAGGACCTATGGACAACTCGAGTTCTTAGACGAGGCGATCAGGATCTGTCGCGAGGCTTTACGTCTTCCGGATATTCAGAGCAGCACACGTCCGGTGTTTTACGCGAAGCTGGCCGCAATGCTCAAGCAGCGTGCGCACACCCTGGAAAATGTGGGTGACGTCGAAGAGAGCATTGCAGCTGCTCAAACATATGTGGACGTCGCAAGAAGCAGTGCAGACAGAGCCAATGCTCTTGCGGCCCTCGGTGACGCCTATCGTATCCGTTATCTATTCCAGACGACGACAGATGACCTTGACTCCGCCATTCGTTACAGCCACGAAGCGATTTCTCTGGCTCCTGAATCAGAGCTCCCTGTGATTCTGGACATGTATGCCCTGTCACTACGTGCTCGTTATGACAATGCAGGAGAATTGACAGATCTCGACGAGGCCATCAACATGTCCCGAAGAGTTGTCGGCCACTCACGTCTTCACACGCACAACGCCAGTACGCATTTATCCAACCTTGCGGATCTGCTCCTAAAGCGCTTGGAAGCTTCGGAGGACCTAAACGCTGCGAAGAAATATGCTCAGGAATGCTGGGACTGCATAGAGCAGGTCGTGAAGTCTCCCATTGGCGCTTTCCACTCACGCATCATGCTGGCCAAGGCTCAATTACTCGCCAGTACAAAATCGCCTCTTCTCGATTTACCATCCTCTATCTCCATAATCAATACCCTTGTCCACGAGGAGGCGTATACGTCTATGGAGCGCATCCGATGTGTCCTAAGCTATTGGACCGAGATTCGCTTCTTCGACCGTCAAGGACTTTACCAGGACCCTGTCTCTCATCAAGCGTTCCTGGAAGTCGTTATCGCTGCCGTTCACCTCCTCACGCGACTATCTGCCTTGGATATCGAAGTCCATACCCAGCTGAAATCGCTCGCAATGGTTGCTGAAGGGTTGAGCATGACAGCTGCTACCAGCGCCGCAGCTCTCGGTCAGCTCGGTTTTGCCATCGAGATACTTGAGGAGGGGCGTGCTCGGTTTTGGAACCAAGCTTTACACCTGCGAAGGCGCGATCGTTTCAGTGACCTCCCGCAGGAACTTCGCGATTCGATTCTCTCTTGTGCTCAGCAGCTTGAAAGTGATAGCTTTGCACGACTACCTGGCTCTGCTAGTGGCCACGATTCAGCTACGCGAGATAATACAGGAGTTCAGCGCAGAAAGTTGGCCATAGAGTTCGATTCGCTCGTCGACTGCGTTCGGAAAACTCCTGGATTCAAAGACTTCATGCTTCCTCCCACTGCATCCGAGCTTGTCAATGCCGCCAGAAAGGGACCAGTTGTGTTGATATACAACGTACCGGATGCATGTCATGCACTTCTCATTCGCAGTGATGGTGTCATGGGGCTCAAACGAATCGCAATAACTGAAGAGGAGCTGACGTTACTCAGCAGTAGGTGGGAGGCTGCATCGCATAGCGCACGAGGAATGGCTCGAAACACAGAGGATACGCTCTGTAGCTCATTTTCCACTAATATCAATGAAGATCCGCAACTTGAGTCTGGAGGGAGCTCAGGCGAAGATTCTGTGTTAAGGGCCGTCAGGAAGAAAAAGCCCGCAGTTCAGGACGAGGCGAAATCAGTGCTGTTCCGTTTGTGGGAAGCTATCGTGCGTCCTATTCTCGATACCTTAGGGCTATTGGTGAGCACTTGAGCAGTGGTTTTGAGCTGCGAATGCTTATGATCGCGCAGGAACTGTCGCCTGGGACTGAGCGTCCACGGCTTTGGTGGTGTACCACCCGTGTTCTTTCTCATCTTCCTCTTCACGCGGCAGGCCAGTACAGCAGTATATCGGATGGTAAATGCTGCTCAGATTACGTCGTATCATCATACATTCCATCACTGCAGGCTCTCATCGATGCTCGCAAATCGTACCGACGACTCAAAAGCAGTGAAGCACGTATCCTGCTCGCTGCTGCTCCCCAGCCTTACAGCGGAGCGCGCATTCCGGCCACAGTCAACGAGATACGCCACGTCTCAGACATCTTACCAAACGATCTCCTTGTACCACTCAATCACGCCGATGACGTCCTGGCGAATACAACGTCGGGTGGTATATCGGTCGCTGCCGCTCTTGAGTCACTGTCCTCGTCTAATGCTGTGAGCATCCTGCACATAGCAAGTCATGGGCAACAGGACTTTCAGAGCCCTCTGAACAGCGGATTTCTCTTACGGGACGGAAAGCTGACTATCCTGCAGCTCATGGAGCGCTGCCTGCTAGGCGAGAAGACATTTTTGGCGTTCCTTAGCGCATGCGAAACAGCGAAGGTGTCGCACGAGTTTGCACATGAGACGGTACATCTGGCGGCAGCGATGATGTTTGCTGGATTCAAGAGTGTTGTTGGAACCATGTGGTATGTGCTTCTTGACTTGAAGTCCTGCATAGAAAGACGATTGCCAGTGTATGACTGACTGCCATTCGAACGTGACCTTTTGAAGGTCAATGGACGACATGGATGGACCTACTGTGGCCCAGACGCTATATCGCAGATTATTCCACAACGACGCTGAATTCTTGGATCCGGACATCGTTCCATATGCTATCGATGAAGCCGTCCGTGAGCTACGCACCAGGGGAGTGTCACCAAATAGATGGGCTACATATATTCATGTAGGGATGTAATAAAACACTTTCATATAAAAAGAATGAACCACATTGTAATTCTGTTTGTGACGACGATAGCAATACTGGCCGTCAGTCGCATGTGGCGCGAGTACGGTGATTCAGTTCGTCGCATGCACTGTATCACTTCTATGGTACTTCAAAATTGGAAGTACGTAGCAACACCTTGCTGGAACCAGTTGCTTGTGGGGAATCGAGGTGGTTCATCGCGAAGCTTCTCGGAGACAAGCCATACAGGGGAAGGAACCTTGAGGGTGGTGTGAGTATCTATCCAATCACTTTCTGACGGATCCACGATATCGTGGCTGTCAACCGGGTCAATCAAAATTGATTTGACAGTGTATCACATAGAACTTGAACATACCTGTCTCGAATGTGGACTACGACCTGCGCTTTGGTCATGTACGCCGACACAGCAGGACAGTGACGGCAAAGAAATTTGACGTCAGCGTCCCATTGTCGCTCACAAAGTGCGAGCGCCGTAGCCTCCAGAGGTTTGGTCGCGGTGATCTCTGCCTCTGTAGCTCTCACGAATTCATCGCACAACCCGCCGTCACGAGCACAATTTGCCGCCTGCAAGGTATTGGTAAGTTGGAAGGTTTAGTACGAGAGAAGACGGGCAACCTACTACAACGCGCCATGTCATGATCGGTCGCCAATTGGTCGTACGGTGAGCATTGCAGACACATCGAAGCCTGACGTCGGCTCGATCCAAGTCGTCGACTGTCGCGGTCTTGGGGTCCAATCCGCATGCCTCCACTACCTTCAGCATGACCTCCGGAATACTTGAGTACCATGCTGTGGTCCAGATCGGTTCTACAGTACGTCGTCGTACCAGATCGTATAATTCGTCGGAAACGTGTTCGGGCTTGCCGATTGCATTATAGCCGCAATAGCACCTGTGATTGAGGGCTTGCTCCAGCGACATAATACTGCAACAGGGATTCTGCCAGCATGCAAACCACGACCCAACCGCAAGAGAAAAAGGATCAACGGAGTCATCCAACCCGTAGTCGCGTTTGACGCGTTGCCTAAGTTTCTCTCGTGCCTTTTGTGAGCGTCGCTGTAAAAAGTTCCCGATCGGCACCTCTAGATCTTCTGGGTTGAAAGTGAGGTTATCAGGATCAATCAAACGCGAGGTCTCTGGGACACACAGCGCTATTTCGATCGAAGATATCGAGCAGCCAGGTATGCGCAACGGCAGATGATTGGCAAACTCGCGCATTTCTCCCAATCGGCGTTGTAAGATTTCTTTTCGCTCAGCTCTGATGCGAGTTTCTCTGACTTTCTGCATGAACTCGGTAACGGGACCCTTGATGTTCTTCCAGACTGCTCGTTACTTAGTATCCCATCTGAGCTCTCCAAAATGGGAATGGTACGGACCTTTGGCGGTCAATGCCTGAGCCTTACGCACCACGGGCAAATTATCAAATTCACGCCGTAAAGGACGACCAGCGTCCTTCTTCATATAGTCAAGGTCTCCTTGCCAGCCATCTTCCCGCAGTTTTGCAATTATACTGGAATGATCAGGTGAGAATTAGTTCATAATATAACACAATAACCTACGCTTCCTTCCGCGAGGCTTTGAGTTCGCGTAACTCCTCTCCACGAGAGGCCGTTGATTTGTCGAGCCAACCTTGCAATGATTCAGCGTGCTGCAGAAATAAGATATATGAGTGATCACAGCCAGCTCATATAAGTGCATCAAGCAGATAGAGAATTCACCGATCTGAGTTCTAAGATTGACTGTCGTCTTGCTTCCAAGAACTTGGCGTGCTCTTCTCGAGGCATTTCCTTTAGAAGCTTTATAAGCTCAACAACGTGTATCTCTAAGAGGAACGAATTATAGACTTCGCAGAGAAGACGTTCAATACCATCGCACTAGTAAGACATACAGGACGCACCGGCCGGCAAGAGGTCATGTAGTGTGTGCGAGCCTGTAATCTTGCCCAGCTCAAACTTGTGATCTCGAGGCACAGCATATATTGGTACTATGCTACAAATGGTCGTGAGATCATATTTGGAGGTGAGGTCGCTGCTAAGGTCGACTTACCGGCGGCCCGGGCCATCCATACATGTCTCGCACAGCCGTGTCCTCAGCTCCAAATGCAAGCGATTATTGCTGCAGTTTTTCTTCCAACAACCCTACGCACGGGATAGGATGTAAGCCAATAAATACAAGCCACGATTTAGGAATCATGATATTACGTGACAGTGAGCGTCGAAAATTAGACTGGCATAGGCTGGCTCGCTCAGGTCAGAAGGGCACGGAGGAAGCCCAGGTACGTTCAGGAAAGCAGCTTTCCACATTGATTGGGAGCTACGAGTGATAAAGAATGAACGAAGGGCCTTGGAAGTTCGCGCCAAATTGAGGAGGTCTCGGGGAAGAAGATGACTACATATCTGGGGACGTATATGTGTCAGAACATTTGGTGCACCAAGTGCCAAACAGGCTCTTACTTCTAGGATGACATCCAAGGGCATATCAAGCATCTGCCGTAGTTTTCCTCGCTTTCTGCGAGCAGGGGCCTTCCGAACGGTCTTAGGGGTACCAGTAGTATTACGGCGGCCAACTTTGGCATGGAATTCGGGGTCGCTCGCGTCTGATTCAGGCTTGAAGTCCGAGCCCATTTCGTCTTGCGATACGCTCTTCGCCGTATTAGTTGCAGGTGACTTATTCATCCTAGTCGACCTCCGAGACATTGTCCGATTTCTTGACGTGAACTTGCAAGAAGAAGTAAGTAAGTAAGTAGTTCAAGCTCAAGTTTGAGTTCCGGTGATGTTAACGCCCAGGCCGCTAGAGCGTCTCAGTAATGACGTCACATGACCGTGTCTCTGGCAGCCTGAGGGTGGATGTCGACGTCTCTGCTGTAGTGAAGTATACCGGGAGAATATACGATATAATATTAATCAGGACACCGTAGAGAAATTCCAGCTACACGCGAGCGGAGTAGGCTCATATAAAGAACATACTGGTGTAAGGGTCTGCTTTGGCGAGACGTAGGTTGTCAGGATATCTGTCGGTCGCTTCGGGAGGTGTTCGGGGGTCTGGTTTTGGGGGTCTTCGTCGTCCTGTAGCACTCTCGTCGTGTATTTACTTTTTCGTCCGTTCCATCTGGGCAATTCACCCGTAAATACTCGCATAACCGTGACACAACTACTCTGGTCAATCGCTGTGCTACAAGTAAGAGTGTTCCGAAAGTGTAGTGACTTCAATTTGTCTAGTACGCTAAAGTGATCGTGTGCAAACATCTTATTCAAACTCGAAGTACGTCGCAACACCATCCTTAAACCAATTCCTAGTTGGATAGCCAGGTGGTTTATCGCGGATCTTCTCCGAGACAAGCCAAACGGGCAAAGGAACTTTAAGGCCGTTGTGAGTATCTATCCAATCGGTGTCTGAAGGCTCTGCGATATCTTGGCTGTTGAAAGATTCAGTAAAGATTGACTGACTTGATAGCGCATTGCATCAAATTTGAACGCACCTGTCTCTAATATGGACTATAATCTGTGCTTTGGACATGTACGACGCAACATTGCATTGACGACATAGAAACTTCACGTCTTCGTCCCATTCTCGCTCACAGAGTGCGAGAGCTGTTGCCTCTAGAGGCTTGGCCGCGGCGATCTCCGCTTCTGTAGCCCTCTCGAATGCCTCGCACATAAAATGTAAGCGAGCCACACCTGCCATCTGCATCGCGCGTGTAAGCCATATGGTTTTTATGACAAGAAACGAGCGACCTACTGCAGAGCGCCATGTCATTATTGGCTTCCAATTGGGCTCTTGGTGAGCATCTCCAGCCCATCGAAGTCTGACATCGGCTCGATCCAAGTCGTCAATTGTCGCAGTCTTGGGGTCTAGTCCACATGCTTCTACTATCTTCGGCATTACCGGAACACTTTCGTTGTACCAGCCTGCGCTCCAGAGACGATCATGGAACTTCCACTTGACTATATCATAAATTTCGTCGGGTACATGTGTCGGTCGTGGCACATCGGATCGGCAGTCGTGGCCCATGTGGTTGCCAACTTGCTCGAGAGATTGAATGGTACGGCACAAGTTGCACATGAACCATGAACCGACTGCGAGAGAGAAAGGGTTAGTGGACTCGTCCAATCTGCATTGCTGTATAATCTGCTTCCTGAGCGAATTTAGCGTTTGTTGCGCGCGCGTTTGCAGACAGTTCTTGATCGGCACCTCCAAATCCTGTGGGTCGAACGTGGGATTATCTGGATCAATCAGCTGCGAGGTCTCTGGAATATAGTGCACCGTGTCGATACGAGATATGTAAAGTCCAGGTATCCGCAATGGCAGATTCTCGACAAACTCGCTCAGTTCAACCAACCTGTGCTTTATAATCTCTTTTCGCTCGGCCGTGACTCGCTGATTTCTGACTTTCTGGATGAACTCGGTAACGGGACCCTTGATGTTGTTCCAAACTGCCCATGAATTGATCAGATGTAGACCTTTGGCAACATGAGTGATGCTTACTTTTGGGGGTCAAGGCCTGCGATTTGCGCACTTCAGGCAAGGTGGCAAATTCATACCGTATGGGATTAAAGGTGCTCTTCAGGTAGTCAATTTCTGCTTGCCAGCCGTCTTCTCGCAGCCTTTCCATTATTCTGGGATTATGTCAGAGCTATATCGAGGTATCGCAGAGGAGACCTACGCTTCACTCCGTGATTCCTTCAGTTCACGCAGCTCCTCTGCACGCGAAATTGCCGATTGGCCTAGCCAAGTGTACATTTCTAGAGTGTGCTGAGGACGTGAGGGGGATATGAATAATTACACCTAGCGTCACATAATGTAGATAGCACACTCACTTTGCGTAATTCCGAGAGTTGTTTTCGTTTCACATCCAAAAGTTCTGCACGTGCGTCTGAGGGCATATCATTGAATAGCTCAATCAGATTTTCGACGTGAGTCCTAAGGAACACACCGCGAACTTTGGGGGAGACGCTGTGAGCACAATAGCACATGGCGTTGGGCGTGACACTCACCGTTCGGTAAAACATCATCTAGTTTGTGTGATCCTGGGACATTGCTGAGTTCAACTTTGAGGGCGGATGCCACACTGTACTCTGCGAATAGGCTAATAACCGTAATGAGACACTTGGAAGATCAAATCCACTGTCCAGATCGACTTACGTGTTCGAGTTTAAGCGGCCGTAACAGTCCCTACAAAGGCGTAGCCTCACTTCCAAGTGAAGGAGACCAGCTTTATTGCAATTCTTCTTTTGACAGAACTATATCCAAACCAAAATGCAGGCTCTTCCGTCAGAATTTTCAACTACGTACTCGTACAGAGCCGCGAACTTACATGGCAGTGGGTATCGAACAATAGGTTGACATAGGCAGGTTCGCTCAAATCGGGAGGGCAGGGGGGTAGTCCAGGAACGCTCGAGCAAGCAGCCTTCCACATGTGTTGAGAGCTGCGACTCATAAAGAAAGTACGGAGGGATTTGGATGTTCGAGCTAGATTGAGGAGGTCCTTGGGAAACAGATGACTGCATATCTAAGAATATGTACGTCAACACGCTATCCGCTGGTATGTTCAAACTAATTCCTTACCTCCGTGACGACATCCAACGGCATATCCAACATCTGCCTTAGTTTTCCCCGTCTTCTCTTCGTAGTACGACCAGATGCTTTCCGATTCCGCGCTGTGGTTTTAGGGGTAGACCGGCGGGCGACTCGTTCGACTTTGAATTCGGGTTCACTCGCACCCTCAGGCTCAAAGTCTGAGCCTACTTCGTTCTCCACTACATTATTCCTAGGTAGCCTTTTAATCCTAGAAGATCTTCGGGACATTCTCAAGGAGAACCGAAACTACGATGGGAGCTCCGAACAAGATGAGTCGCGAGAAGGCGCCTCTTTAAATGAGGTCACATGATCGTGCCCTCAGACACCGCACTTGGGTTTAGTCGGCTGGCGCCCTCCCTGCCGATTTCTTGGATTGCATCGAGATAGAAGTCAGAATGGTTGGTCGTTACATACATCCAGTTCACCATGGATATGGCGACAGGTTTGAATAGCCAAAACTGTACATTTGTTCATAGCCCAGTGAATGGCAAAAGATGTAAGTACCCGGCCTGGGCATCGGAAATATCTCCGCTAACCCAGGGCACAAGCTACAGCCTACATATATATACTTACCGCTGTCCGAACTTCTCCAAGTGTTTCTAACAATGGGTACTTATACAGTATGCACGATAGTGGCCAAACTCGCACATCACTGCAAGCATACGCGCCTCCGGCGCTCCTGCTAGCAGCTTCGTGCGTTTGGTTAGTAAAGCGGATATGCCAGTGCATAGAAAAACGGAGGAGATCTTGAGACCTCATGCGCTCAGTTCGCCATGTCAGTGGATGTGCGAGAAGCGGTAACAAGTCTGGTCGGA